>VXAU01001586.1:370819-496136 GCA_013399695.1 Formicarius rufipectus | reverse complement strand
AAAAAAAAAAAGCTGAATTTAAATCAAGTTCTGTACTGAGGAAGATTTCTTTGTACTCGTTTCTTTTCCACAGTTCATCGGAATTGGTACCTTAATGCAAAGCATGTGGTTATTTGCTACTGATGCAGGTACATACATTTTCCATAGTGGCAAAGGTGCAACAGCAGCAAACATCTCCTTAGCATTTGGTATCTATCATCCATTTATTTGTTTGGGTTTTACTGATGTCAAAAAAGAATAAAATTACAGGTTTCTTCAATAACCAGAACAATTACAAATTTTCTCTCTACTAGACTAGAAAATAACCGCTGGACTAAAAGTATTCATTATTCATAGAATCATATAACTCTTTAGGTTGGAAAATGCCTCTACAATCATCAAGCCCAACCATTAACCCAGCACTGCCAAGCCCACCACAAACTCATGTCCCTGAGAGCCACATCTCCTCATCACTTAAATCCCTCCAGGGAAGGTGACTCCAGCACTGCCCTGGGCAGATGTGTCAGTTCTTGATCACCCTGTCAATGAAGGCATTTTTCCAAATGTCCAGTTTAACACATCCATCCCCCCAGCACAACTTCGTGCCGTTTCCCCTTGTCCTGTTCTTTATTCCTTGGGAGGACACACTGACCCCCTTCTGGTGAGAGCCTCCTTTCAGATAGTTGCAGAGAGCAGTAACACCAACAGGATTTGTTTTTCAAACAAGAACACTAATTATTGTGTTAAACCTCAAAGGACGTTTTGAGATTTTACCTTTCCTGACTCTTGCCTCAGTTTCCCTGGCATTGTGCATACAAAAGTTTGCTACCTCTTCATTTTACATCCTTCTAATTGCTTTGTTCCTCTGCCGTTTAAATTCCATTTTTCCCAGTTCCTTAGAATGAGGCTTTTCTCACTAAGTGTTTGGCCAGGTTTCTCACTATGCTAAAATAAAGTCTTTTTACCCAGGATCTCTGTCACCCCAATGACAGGAACCTCAAAGCAAATTCACTTGTCAGTTATATAACTGTAGCTGTGTGAAAGCAATGTGAAAATGCTTTACAAATCCATAATGGGGGTAAACACGACAAAATGGGAGTTCTTCTGCATGTCTCTGGATCCCAAAAGGACAAGCAGTTCCACTCTCAGAAGACACACATTAGTAACACACCTTCAGAACTGCACAGTAAGTGTCCCTGAAGCACACACAGCACAAGAGAGGTTCATGCATAATGTGGTTAAAGCCATTTGTAAGTTCCAATCAATGATGATGACAAAAGGTGAATAAAAGGGATTACACAAAAATGGAATTGGAATTTTTTAGCTGAATTTTAGTATGTGTTAGCAATACAGTCAAGATATTTAATTGCATAGATCCAACCTATTGTCACACACAGCTGACAAGCCCATTTTTCAGAGTTCTTACTCAGATTTGAGAGTTGGTTCAACACATGGCTAATAAAAGACTGCTCATCCCACCATGGCATGCGGTAAGATGCACCAGGCTTCAGCCAAGGAGCTACTGCCTCTCCCAGATCTGGCCTTAACACAGTTTTCCTAATACCTCTTCCAATATAGTTTGTGCTACTACCCGAGAAATTCTTACCACTAATCTGTCTAATACATGTAAATGAGTAATTTAATTGGTAACTTACTCCATTTGCAAATCAGCAAGAACTACTTCTGATTTCATTACCACAACTTTTTTCCTTTCTATTTACACTACTGTTACAAAGCATTTTTAATGGGATTTTCATCTATAGCAGTATATTAATGCAACTCTCACAATGCAAACAAAATAATACATCCTTATGGTGGAGTACATCCTCCTTCAACAGTGAGCACCTCTCAAACAAGACAAGATTTGAAAGGAGAGAAAGCATTTTTATCAGACCAAATGAGACAGTTGAAGTCCATGCCCACAAATAAGTCAGACAGACAAGCTTTTGTGCACAGAGCCCTGAATGTGTTATCTTCAGAAGCAGCATTTCTTAATGTGAGTCAAACACCATCCCTTTGTTTGTAGACTGCAAACAAAATTACACCAGCCCCGAGATAATTAACTGGCCTCTCTGTCACCACTAAGTTCAAGTGGTTTGAATACATGGAGCAGTCATTCTTGGGCTGTTTGAGGAGAATCTTTTTTCCAGGAGGCAGCTTATGAATACAGCAAAGCCGTGTTGCTGCTGCCAAGGGTGCAGCCCCACTCCTCATCCTCTGCACAACACAGATTAATTTAGCTAAAAATGATTAAGCACAGCAACTGTTTTTCTTACTCTCATTTGTGCAAGTAAACATCGTAAGGGATTAATAAGTCCCAATTGAGGGATTGGGACTGCTCATATAAGGAAGAGTCATGGAACAGCTTTATGTGGGATTTGAGGAAGAAAAAAAAATTTGGGAGTTTTCACTGATGCTCAACACCTTCTGACAATACATAAAGTAACCCCAAATCTCCTCTGCATTTCCAATGAAGAGAGATATTCTATACTTCCTCCCACATTTTCAAATAAGACTATCATTTATATCTGTTCTTTACATTTTTTCTGCACCAGCAAAGACAGTGCAGCTCCTTCCTAGTACTTCTTCTAGAGTAACAAGACACTTTGAGGAATTCAGGTAAGTACTCCAGTCCTTATTGTACCTAATGTTTTCTGTCTCGATGTGATTCCCTTGCCATCTCAGCATCACACAAATTACAAAGTTTTTACCCAACACCCTTATTTTTAGCTCTTCATTAGAAAAGCCAAAAGGTTTCATGAATGCTCCTTAACATCCTGCTTAACAAATAGTAATACATAAGAAACCTCTGAGCACTAAAGAGTATGTTCCCACAGGATTAGATAAGTCTAACAGGTAGTTGCAATTGTGCAGTATACATTATTGCAATATGTAGCTACAAAATCAGATATTCCACAGTACAACTAAATTTTAGTTCCTACATCTAAGTTTTATGGCAAATATTAATATTTGTTTAGGTTAAAACCCATAAAGTTCATAATTATGCAGCATACATACAGATGTGGTAAATGGGCAATGTTACAAACAGCACCTCTGTAACTTTATGAAGAATTCAAAGTCCATTCCATATGCATGATAAATACCATGGTTTCCAACAAAACTTGTGAGACAATGCTACTGTTCTTTCAGAGCCAGTGCACTACCTTCCAGGGAAATCCTGTCAGAACTGTACTAAATTAAAAGCTACTTTAAACATATATTAAGAAACAACACTAATCAAAAGGATTCTTTCTTTTCAACTCTAAAACTTTTAAGGAAAGCATTATGAAAATATTTGCATCGGTCCCAGGTAGTACAGCAATTCTGACAGCAGGTGACAGAGAAGCTCACACAGACAAGTCCTGAAATGCTGCAGCAGAGCAGATGCTGTTCTCACATGGCCTGACCCTGGATCCCATCCCACCCATGCCACAGACCCAGAATAAGCACAGGCTGTGAGCAGCTCTTTGGAGAAGCATCTGGTTCAACTGATGGTTTCTCCGCTCATTAATAAAAGGAACAAACTGCAGTAACTCTCACAACCCCACAACTGTCTCGGCAATAATTAACAAGCACTAACTCCATATAGTGATGAAGTTGCCAAAAAATGCCACATACTTTTGAGTTTTTATGCATGATCTATTCTCTATGATCAGAATACTTTCTGGTGGTAAAAATTAGATTTTGGTGAAAATAGCAATACAAAATAGTCCAGCAAAACTCAGTAAGTAACAGTTAAACTGCCTTTTTCTGTTTCTCTTTTTCTTTTTTATTAATATAATAAAAAAGCCTTTTCATACTCAATCCCATACAAAAAGTTGTTGTAAAGCATTTATTCTAATTTATTATAGACCCATACATGTGCCCTTAGTAAGAGAGCCAAACTGTCCACCACAAATTTCTATAAAATTACTTGGTCCTAATAGCCCTCAGCTTGTTGTTCCCAGCTGGAAAGCCTGTTCCTTTTAATAACCAATTCAATAAACTGCTGAAAAATGCTTTGTATAATATAGTATTGCCATAGATCTGATGTTTGTCTCTGTCATTACATATTGCATTCAATCAATTTACAAATGTTGCTGTGTTCCTTTTGTGCTAGTTCTTCCTACGGCATCCTGAACACAAATCCAAAGATCAATACCTTGTCTACTGAAAAAAAAATTGGACATTGCAAATGAATAATTTTATTTATAATAAAAAGCCCTGGTCCTCAAATGGATTCTGCTAATGTTCAAATTCATTTTTCACATTTAACACAAGATGAAAGCAAGTACCCTGCACAATGCCATGAGAAAGTCAGTGATAAAAAACAGTTCATATTTATTGAAGATGTGAGCAAAACCTCTGGTGCAGGGCTAGGAAAACGTCAATAAAATGGTAGGTCATTCACAAAGTATTTGTTACCATATTAAAGCACAAAAAGTCCATGTCAAAGAGCAGATAGAATTTTTTTAAAACAGCCACAGCTCTGGTCTATGGAACTATGGAAGCAGCAAGGCTCTGAACAAAACCATTCAAGAAGCCAAGGTGAAGCTGAGCTCATGCTGGTTACATGAGCTGATTCAGTTCATCTTGGGCCTCTTGTGTGACAGAAACAATGCCTCTGCTGACTGCAGACACATCCCTACACTGCTCCAGCTAACGAATAGCTGCCTTCTCCAAAAGAACCACATTGTTGTTCAAGGGAGCCACAAATGAATTGTTTTTCACCACCACACTCTGCAGAGCAGTAAGTTACAAAACTGAGAGGAAACAAAGACTATTTTTCATGAAAAAGGGATACAGGTACATGTATATCGGTACACATCTCAGCAAGTTTACAGATTAATCAGCTCACCTCTGCCCCGCTCCCAAGGTGTGCATTGCACACAGAATTCATGTTCCCACCAAGACTCTTGGGTCTTTGAAAATTCACAGGCATTAGCAGAACAAAATCATACAACTTCTGTACCAAACAGAAAACCATCATAAACTACACCAAAAAACCAGGGCCTCATTGATGAAGTCTGTCTCCAATACCACATGCAGCCCTGCTCTTAAATCAGCCAAGTAGAAGGGGCAGGGATTAAACCACCTGGGAGAGCAGAGCAGTTACAGACCCCTCATTTTGCCGAGGGAGTTGAGTGCCAATGTCTGCAGTCAGACTGTGCTCAGGCACCTCTGAGCCTGACCCATTTCCCTCTTAGGTGACAGCAAAGGGACTGGATGTCCTGAGGGGAACACACACCAATTCCTGCACACTGATCATGTGTGGCTCTCCGTTTGGTTGAGCCAAAAGTAGTGAACTCATTTTCTACTGTAAAACACATTTGCAGCTTATACACTAAAGATTCCAATGTAATGCCAGATATCCCTTACTCAATAATAAGTTCCTTTCTATTCAAGAATCTGCAATAATTAAAATGATTCAAACACAAACAGGTTCCCCAGCCCATGAACCCACACACATTCATCTAATGCTGGGGCAAGTGAGGCAGCTCTTTCCAGGAACACAACTCTTCCCTTACTATAAATGCTGTTCCCACTCTCCTCTATGTTTGGTTATGGTTAGCACAGTTTGCCTTTCCAGTGTCAGTCTAAATTCACAGGATTGGCAGCTGGAAATGAACACCACAAAACTTTGCAGTGTATTAATTGAGCCAGCCTGCTCAGATCACAAATACTGAACTCCACAAGACCATTCTGACTGCATTTTTATTTTAAAACTATTACAGCAAATTCACAGCTCCAATCCTATGTTCTGTTTCAAGATGGAATTTCAACCTTACTAGTTAATTAAAGCCACCACCTGGAGTGAGTTGGCTTTCAAACTGATTTCCTTTGTCTCTCTAATTCAGATACATTAATATTTTATTTTCTACTGGAAAAGAAAAAAAGAAAAGGAATGACACGTGTGCCAAAGACAAGGCAGATAAAATTATTGCAATAAAACAAAGAAAACACACTTGTTACTGCCAGGTCTCAAGATGAATGCTGCATTATACAGACATTTTAAAGGCTTACGACTGCAAATTGCTGTATTTTACATACTGTATTCTAGCTTTTGTATCAAGATCTCTTCTAATTTTTTCTTATTGTAATGAGAAAGGAAAGGGTTGGGTTTTTATTACCTGAACATTTATTCAATGGAGAAACAAGGACTACATTATATATTACAACACATAAGCTATTAAAACAATGTGACACTATAAAATACACCGCAATACTCATTATAGGATAACAAAGCTAAACCCCGAGCAAATAAATGGATCTGCCAAAAGTCAGCAATAACTATACAACTAGAGTTTATAATCTTTAATTATTTAAGAAGGAGAGAAGCTTGTAATAATTGAGCTTTATAGGCTCCTTAAATTGTCATTACTAGGTGCTCACAAAGCTTTAAAACAAGTATCCTTCATATGAAATGCTCTTCTTTATTTTTAACAACAGATGCAATTGTTCACTTAACTGATTAATTAAAAAAAAATGTGTTCACTATTGTTTTTAAAACCTCCACACACAGAACAGATAACATTTATTCACTCGCTGATCCAGCCAATGCATATACCAACATACTGCCCAGGCATTTACAGGCCCTGCATCACACAGTGACTGATGCGATACTGTCTTTACATAGCTTTGAAAATGTTCTTTGTTATGACAAATTTGTAAATCATACTGATTTACATCAGGTATTTCAGAAACTTGAGGTTCAGAAAAACTGTTAATTTAATTCATTAATATATATTAGTGAGACCTTCAAAGTTTCTATCAAGTCTATGCATCTTTGCCATGCATTTTTATAACCAAATTATCTGACTTTTGGTACACACGAACAGCATTCAAAGGTGGAGAGACAAGTTCAAAGTTAATCAATCATAATCTACAGAAACAATGGGAAGAGGGGAAGGTTCTATCTCTGAAGAAATACATTTATGTTTAAAAACTATGTTAAAGTTTACTAAACTTTAAATTATACAATGATTTATGAAAGAAATAACATAAAACTGCAGAAGAACAAGAAAACTTCCAATTAAGTCCAGACAACTTTCTTCTTATTCCAAAACACTATAATTGCCTAAGTTCCTACCAAAATTTTACCACAAACTTCTATGGGAAAAGTGATCAGTCTTGATTATTTCTGAAAAATTGCATCCCTGCCACTGAAATCAGCACAAGTTATGAAGAAGCAGTGTTTTGACTGGAAAAATAACACACCACACTGCAAAATAGTCTAAATAGGCTCATTTAGCATCTTGCATAATCAAGTTTCTATAGAGTTTCTAACTTGAGAATTTTACTTAACAACATGGGGCTTCACTTTTTTTTCCAGGAAATGTGTGTACTATACAGATGGTTTATTTAATTCATTCCTACCTAAATTAATCAGAGCAATCTGTCCCAAAAAGTCTTCATGTAGGATCCTACTGCCACTTGACAAATGGTGTGCACTTAGCCAGAAGTTGAAAACCTAAAAAAGTTACATCTAAAAACAAGTGGTATTATTAAAAGGGAAGCATAATACAAAATTTAAGCAGTACCACCTCATACACACTTTAAAATGCTTTTAGTAGCACCTGGTTGTTTATACATCCTCTGTGGTGAAAAGGTCAATAGAAATTCACCTCTAAGGTCACAGTTGCTAAGCAACTGTTTGCAGCAGTTCTGCTGCACTGATCAAGGATCGGATGTTCCACTGCTTGGTCTCAGAATAAACCCGTGTCGCATCCTACCTGGCCTTCCAAGCACATCCCACCTGGCCTTCCAAGCAGCCCCAGTGCCTCCTGCTTTTCCCAGGAGCACGGGCATCCAAAGGATACGTCCTGGGACCACCGGCTTGCGGTTCACGAGAGCGAAGGAGAGCTCGGTCTTCAGGAAGACCACTGAGGGCTTGATGAGATGCTGCCCAAATCTCAGCATGCTGAATGTCAGTCTGAATGTCAATCTTCAGGGTCTGAAAGAGACAACAGTTAAGATCATTAAAGGACTGACTCTGCCTTTCCAAACAATAGGAGTAAGACAACCAGTTGCCTAGGCAGCTTCTAAGAGAAAGTGCCTCCTGGGCTCACCAAGGCATTGAGTGGTTGTTACAGCTTTGCTAAAAGTATCACTCCTTTGAAGAGGTGGTGGAAAACGCTTCTTTCCAAAGCAAAAATTTTACATAGAATTTCTTAAATCCCTTTCTCACTGTCTCAGCAAGGCTACAAAATTCTAGACAGAAGACATAATTACTCAGCCCCATTTTCCTTTGTCCTGTACTGAGTACATTTGTGTCATATGTTCTTAGAAAGGCACAAATAGGATTTCACATGCTTTTTTTTCCACAATGCAAATCGGTGCACACAGGACTTACAAAATGAACCCCATTCTCTAAACCAATCTCTCCCCTAAATATGTCAACTGAAGAAATACCAGCAAATCAAGCACAG
The DNA here is from genome assembly GCA_013399695.1 of Formicarius rufipectus. Classification (NCBI taxonomy): domain Eukaryota; kingdom Metazoa; phylum Chordata; class Aves; order Passeriformes; family Formicariidae; genus Formicarius; species Formicarius rufipectus. The sequence goes on along the minus strand of VXAU01001586.1, from coordinate 487,749 downwards.
TGTATTTATTCATTTTCCATCCACACATTCTAGTTGAGTAACTGGAACATGAAGATGATCACATTTTCTCTTTCTGAAAGTCAAAGAATTCCACTTTCATTCACTAAAATTTTCTCTCCCCCTGATGAGAATGAAAATCCCTCTAAAACAGCTAATGCACAATCCTAACAGTGTCTATTTTTAGGTCTTTAAGCCCTAGAGTATTTAAAGTATTTAATACAGTCAGAAATATCCAAGGTACTGCAGGGTAAAATATGAAGTAATGATGAATTTCATGTGACAATATTTCAGACACATTGGAAACATTATACTATAATTACCCTGATCCAACCAAGTGACTAATCAGGAAATTCCACTTTATATGTTGCTTCAGGAGGGGAAATCTACTGTTAGAGCCATGGAGGGTCTTTCGCTGAAGTTCTTTTTTTGCAAGGTGCCACCTTCACTAAGATCCAAACTTAGTTCTTAACCCAAGCGACTTGTTCTAATTTAACATCCCACTCCTTGTATCTGCTCCCATAAAGAAGTACACATAACAACCCCCTCCAAGTGCACACACTTTGAAAGTGTCTTTGATAAATACTTGTTCTTTGAAGGGAACATCTTTCCAGCTGTCTGATTCCACAGAAGAACTTAACTAAATTAAATTAAGAATAGCAGGTGCATTTAGTCAGGTTTTACACCAGAAAAACATGTATAAATCTCAGTATAAGGTACAGTAACAAATCAGATGACTATGTTTCCAAGTAATAAATATTCTCTGAGATGGCACCATGTCTTATTTTTGAAAATCACAGATCAAAGCAAACACTTGAGCAGACCATGGAGGATTGGAGAATTTAACTGTGCCTGTTTGAAAGATCTGAAAAGGTTCTACAATTTTTCCCCCATAAAGTCAACAGAAGATTAAGTGCCTGAGATGTGTCCCTTAGCATAAATTAAACCTGCAACTTGACAACATACAAAAATCAAGTCTCTTTAGCTACTAGAAGAATTGCTTAGCAGAGGAAACACCTGCTATGTTGTGCTGATGCTTGAGAAAAATAACTATTAGGAACTTCAATCAATCTTCCTCATTTCTCTTAAGCAGTCCATCAGCAGCCCCCCATGGGGCTTTTCCATTCTGATTAAAACATGTAAGAATGTTTTTACACATTAGAATAAAGAGACATGGTTATCTTTGCAATGAAGGCAATGGTTCCGATAAAGGAGCAAAACACATTCCATAGCCTGGGCTACCATCCAGTGATGAAACTGTAAGCTGGTGTCTCCAGCAGCTGAAAAAATCAAATATACCACCACACCTGCCCTTGCATGTGGCAATGCTATGGACAGAAATAAGAGTATTACCAGTCATTTCTTTGTCTGTCTTCCAGAATACTGATAAATAGGAACACTTTCCAGAGGCACAGAACAGATATAAACACAGAATAAAGGCTTCAAAATAACAGATGTTGAATTTAAAACCTGATGATGTGAAATCTGACTTAAGGAGGGAGAGAACCTCAGATTCAGGTAATCACTAGAAGTCCTCTGGCTTTTTGCTGCCATAAGCCAAAAAACAGCAAACAGTAACAAAACAAGGTTGCTGACATTAGGTTGCCTGTACCATGTATTCATCATACAGCTGCCAAATGCACCTTCACTTACTTCACTGCCAATCTTTTTCAAGAAAGTCTAGAAAAAGCACTGAAACTGCTCCTGGCAAGGCAGGTTTTCAGTCCTCTGAATTCTACCTGCTTATTGCTTGGATGGGTTGTGAACAAGCAGAATCAACTCAGCAGGCAGGGCAGGAGATGCAAACGGGTGTGCCCAAGGTTTCCCAGGGGACTGGAATCACTGCACTGCTCTGCTCCCCCAGGGACTTCCATTTTTCACATGGAGGGGAGGTCAGTGGCAGATAAAGCAGAAACCAAATATAATTGGGGAAAGATGTTTCTTCTTTAATGATAGCAGTCCTTCTAATCCCCAGTAATAAGGAGGAAAATTACAGAGTAATGTTAAAAAATGAAAGAAATCCATTTCTGATTAAATTTCAGCCCAGTTTAACACAGCTTCTATTCTGACTATTCAGATGAAAAGCGTATTTACTCTTCTTCATATCGCAGATATACATTGCATTGCCTATTTCATCTGCCTCATTTTCCTAATTAAATTCCCTTCAAGCTGTGTTACTGCAGTTGTAGGTGGGAATCCAGTATTAGAAGCTAACATAGCAAGTAGACTAACTTTACAACCATAACAGGCCTCAAAATCTGTATAACCCATATTAGAAAAAAAAAATGGACACTGGAATTCTACATTACACCATGAAAAATAAGAATGCTACAATTAAGAAAAATCTTGAGATACACTGAAACATTTTCAATTATTATTACTGTTTTGCAACACTTCAATAGGCACATTGCATTTGCCCAGCATATATAAACACTACTCATACGTTAAATGTATTTTTGAGAGGAAATCTAAACAAATCTCAGTTCTCCAATTTTATTTGGTTTCAAGGGTTAAGGGCTCTGGTTTGTACTTCAGCTTTAAATAGCATAAGCTGTAGAATCACTGCCTTCAAACACACAGGGAGAACTCTGAACAGAAGATAAATTCACCTAAAACCAGGTCCTTGGGACATCAAGATCAAGTGCCTACCTGTTACAGGCCATCTCTAGAATCAGATACCTGGAAACTTGTTGGAAGTTTCTTTCCCTGTACTGATTATAAGGAGTGATGCCACCAATTCTTTAGGGCTCTCTTTCTGCCACCACAGAGCTCCCCACTGGATGCTTAATTGAGACAGCGCCAGTGCTCCCAAATGTTATCATACAATTACTTGTCCTTACCAACAAGGTGTTGAGATCAGAACCTGCTGGGAACTGAGCTCAAGGCCTGTGCTCAGCAATCCCAGGAGGACTCTTCTAGGAAAGCTACACATCTGCTTGCAGTGGGAGAAAACAAGATAATGTAAAATGGGCTGCTAACTTAACATGTGTATTAGAGGAAACCTATTACAGCACCATTATCTCTCTGTGCTAATAGAAAGGACTGGTTTAGCTACAATCCCAAGGGTATTCTTAAATTTTAAAATTTATTGTTTTACCATATCAACATGATCTGCTCATTAATTTTGACATTCATGATTCTACTACTCAGTTTCAATGTAAAAACACTGCAAATTTATGTGGCAAAATAAAAACAACCTAGTGTATTTTTGTAAGAGCTTACCAACTTTTTTTTTTTTTAATTAAGCAAAATAAGACAACTTATGTCAGTCATTGCAGTAAAGGAAATAAAGTATCTCTACAGTAAAAGAAGTTTGTAGTTGACTTGAGATTTTTCAATCCTATTTTCTAAGCCACCCCTTATCCTACAAAAATAGATCCTTAAATGAATATTTGGCATTGTTCCCTCTTAAAGGTTTGATTATGGGGAAAGTTATAGTCCTACTTAGATAGATGAGTCCTGAACCAAGTTCAAGAAGTAATTTACAGTGGACACCTACCCTGCATGCTACCTCCCCTTTCTTCATGACTTAAAATTTGTAACTTATTCCCTCCCCTCATTGCCACTTTGGGAGAATGAAATCCACATAATATGACCTATTTAACTCAAGCAAATGAATATCCTTGTTGCTAGCAGCCAGGATTTTACATTTTGATCAAAGAATTCCTAAAAACATTGACCAAGAAATCATTTTATTCTAAAATCACCTGGTTTTTCTAATAGCCCTTTGTCCTCAGAGCAGCTTTAACTCCCAGCGTCCTTCAACCCAACCAAGATTTAACTACATATTTCTTTCTGTTCCAAGAAATGGCCTCTAATTAAAAATCCCTCTTCTTCTCAGTGAGCAAAAACATCACATGCTACTGCTATTTCTGTTCTAAAAAAAGCCAAGAACAACCACAGAACTAGAAAAGGTGTTCATGTACCTTTGACAGCCATAGCCTAGATTCTTTCCATGGGGATGGCATCTAATGCCCTACACAGGGCTGAAGGGAAAAGCTTGTGTGGATGATTTTCCATTTTCACCACCCACAGAAGCCCCTGAACAGAAAGCCCATTAAACATGATGCACACACCCAGTGCTGGGGTGGTGACAAGGACCGATTTCTCCCATCACAGGCAGATTATGATGGACTCAAATCCACCACATGTGGCTACCCTTGCTTAATCTAGCAGGGAAGAAAACATCAAAATTATTGCTGCTTAAATATATGGCCATTTTCTTGGCATGGTCAATCAAGCTACATTATCTACACTTAAAGTGAAAATAGACTGTGGTCTGTTGCACATTCCCTGAGCACCTGAGTGTGTGTGATGCCAAGAGCCCTCCGTTTGCAATCCCACAACGTGTGCCCCCCTTGCAGCTCTACTTCCTCTCACCTGAGCTGCAGCAGCATTTCACAGCATCTCTGAGGCAGGATTTTCCACTCTGCCCTCCCAGTTTTACACCTGGAAGCCCTGGTGCTGCTGTTACAGGAGGTTTTCCTAAGGCATGGCTGGGACCACCATGGGAATTGTCTCTCCCTTGCCTGTCTGTAGCTTTTGGGTTACACCAGTGGACTCAAGAACGACAATAAAAAAAGTGCTGACCAAACAGCACCAGTTTAGCATTGACACCAGGAAAAGCAGGAACCTGAGGGAGGTCTGATGAGCAGGTCCTGAGGAAAACAATCTAGTTCCCGACTGTACTGTACCCAACTGGATGGGGTTTCCTTCACAGCAGTCAATGTGGTTTTGCGTTTTGGTTTTCTGACTAAAACGGTGCTGTCAACACACCAGTACCTGGGCTATTTCTGCCCACCACCAGGGAGCTGACACAGGTCTTCACCTCTGGCTCCTGACAGGAAAGCTGTGCTGTCTCCAAACCTGTCTCAACACACCCTTTCTGCAACTGGTCCAGCCTTCAATATATTTAAAGCAGGAGAAGCAAAAAACTCAAACAAAGCAGTCAGCCTATTTAAAAGCTACAGGTCAAATACAATACTAGAGTACACTGGTTGTATTATTTGTTTTAAAAGTCAACTTTGCTTAATTTTTTTTTTTCAAAATTGCTCCTCTTCAGGCATTACACAGCTTGTCTGCTGCATCTGATAGGGTAATGTGTGGGTACACAGAGGCATGTGTAAGCAAGTCTGTCCTCAGTTGCCTCTTTCCAAGTTGTCTGGTCCATTATTGTCACGATATTTACAGTCTTCATTTAAAACAAACAAAACCTCCAACAAACAAACAGAAAATAAAACAAATTTAAAATAAATAAACAAAAAATGGCCTTCCCCTCTGCTCCCCAAACACCCACAACCCCCTTGAAACCAATTTAAACTTCAGACACTCAGATCTCTGCTGACCAAGAAGGATGCAGACACCTTAAAGCAAGTGAATCACTTTGTAGCAACACGGTAAAGCAATCACAACATTGACAAGTTAATCAACAAATGCAGAACCAAGCCAGACATCAAAAGAGATATACCATCCATAATACATGGAGAGGGCATAAATATTTTTAAGCGACGCAGAAGTAGTTGTCAAATCCGTTTCTATAGCAAGCATTTTGGAATACAAATTAGGCCACTTGTTTCTTTCTTGTAATTCAGGTAAAGGGGGCAAAGTTATAAACAACACATGAAAAGGTTTGTAGAGGTAAAAGAACTGCATAATACATTAAACTTGAGAGAATTAAGGATTTAGAAACATCATCAAAGTGCTAAATATGCTCTACATTCTTCAAGTGTCCATATGTGCACTAGGTTCCTTAGAAGATGACTCCAATTCCATTTAACCATGCTGCAAAAATATCTCTGCCAGTGGAAGCTCATTTGCCTCTGTGCTCAGGTAACAGCTCAAATTTTCCACACACCTCCAAAGCATCCATTAAATTAAAATCTCCATATTAATTTCTTTGTCAGTTTTGACATCCTATCTAGACCTGTAACTTTTCTTTCTTAAATAAACTTTTATGACGACTGACGTGAAATAAAATTGCTGTCCTGCATTATACTGCAGTTGGTTTATGTCCACTTTACATCCAGTTTTTGCCAGAATGCATGAACTCAACACACCACAATATTACAAAAGTTACCTTTCAAATAGAATCCAAATCTCAAGACTTGATCTAGAGCTTCTCCAAATCTTCTCTGCTAGATACCTGTGCCCATTTTCCCTCTTATTAGCAGACAATACCTAAGATTATGATACCTCCTCCTATTGTTATCCAACAAAATGACAGGAACCCAAAGAAGTCTGATAACTGAGAATAACTCAAAATCCATGTACTCTATCTGTGATTTTTAAGAAGGATGTTTTATGAAACAGGTTCATCTACTCAGTGACTTCTACTGAAAGCAAAATATGCACAAGCACACATATGCAATAGAATAAATGATGTTCACAGATCTTTCCCTAGTGTTAGGGAGGGGAAAAAAAACATGAAAGAAAAGATAACAAAGAAACATGCATTGTATTTTAAATTTTTTTAATATCTTGCATGCACCACAGCTATTATCCTAATGTATGGAGAATTCAGGGGTTGGGATTTGCCTCTGCAAGTCATTCTGATGAATGAGACCCTTAGTGTTGTAATAACTGCTCTGAGTAATGGAACAACCAATGGCTTTTATTAAGAAGGAACACTGAATAATGTATTACCAACACTAAGATCAAGGGAAAATACATTTTTATTAGGGAAAAATATTAATATCAATCATTACATTTTTCACAACGGAAAGGTGAAAGGCAAAAAAGGAAAAAAGAAAAAATTAAGAAAATGCTCCACAGTATGCAGTAAATGGCAAAAATTATACTGTGAAAACCCTTTTTCCTAGTGTGGCTACCTAGGGCTACATTACATGCTACAGCAGCAATAAAAAATTGTGACATCTCTTGAGATATGTAAGTGTAAGGAAAACTCTCCCCCAGCAAAAGGAGAGATGGGGGAGGAAGGTCGCTATAGAGACCAGCACACTACACATTGAAACACTTGAGCTTAAGCTCATTTCTTTTGAGGTTACAGAGTAAGAGCTGACATGATGGAACAACTAGGAATGTTCTTTTGCTGTACCCTTCAGTGGGGAAAAAAAAGATGGCTTTAAAAATGGGGAGCAAAGAAAAAGCTGTCATGTTTTAGCATTTTTTTTTTATTATTATTACTTATATAGCACTACATAAAGTCACTTCGTAGGCTTTAGAAAGATGCACCAAGACTGAGCCTTCCCCTCAAGTGGCTCACTATTTCCTCTGGGTGAATACAATCTGGACTTCTATAGCATTGGACAGCAGGGAAGGGGCAAAGACAGCTGCAGGAGAAAAGCTGCAGGGAGCAAAGTGAAAAGATTCAAAGAGTAAAACAGTCCATGGGGAGAAGGGAGAAGTGGCTCTTCTCCAAATTCTATTGTGGTATAAACCAAAGCACAGCCAGGAAGGGAGAGAGCACAGGGGGTGCCTATGGCAAAGGGATGGTCCAACAAGGGTCAGCACGTGTCCACACACAGAAATGCAAGACCATCCAGAGATGCTGGATGTTGAGTTCCCAAACACAGCCCAGAACTCTGTAACTCCTGTCACCGATAAACCAGTTGTGCCACTTCAGAAAACCCTTCTGGATTGGTATGCACGTTCAAAGATGTAGTTTCTGTATTTGGTTCTTTCATGCTTTTCTCCAGAGTTCAATTCTGAATGCAATGCATTACTATTAGGCCATGCTTTTTTGGTAGTACTATGAATTTGAATTCATTCCATTTGGAGCAATTCCTGTGATACCAAAGTATCTCCACAAGCATTTTAACTTGCTGAATTAATAAATGTAACACAAACATTTAGAGGAAAATGCAGACACTGTACTTAGTCTAACAATTCCTCAGGCATACAGATGAAAATAGTCATTTAATGAAAATTTGTCAGATTTACATTTATATATAGCTAATAATACTAGATAGTGGATTCTTTACATTTATGCATCATGCATTTATGCTTATTTCTAGATGCTAGAATCTTTAAGACATCCCATTAGATCTCATTTTAGCATCTTATATATGTGTTTGCTCTCCAAAATAAATCCACTTAAGTCAGGTTGTTCATGGGCACTAGAATTAATGAAGCCTCATTTCAAATGATTTATGTCCACACCTTTGTTCCCCTCATAAGAACAAGAGTCCTCCCCAATGGTCCTGAGATATCCCAGCCAAGAGATTCCCTTTCTATGGTTAATTGGGGTTTATACCTGTGGAGAGCTGCCAGTCCAGGGGGCACAGTGGCTGCTGCCCAGCATCCTGGGGAGCACCTGGGAGGGAAAAGATGCTCCCAACCTAAAAAGCAGGTCCAGGTCATGGCCCAGAAAGGGACTATTTCAACTGTACAGTCTAATTACAGAACCACCACAGCACATGGCTGATGTAGGAAGGCACTTTCTCCACTCGAATACTGGCATCAGGAATGCAGAGAAAACCAAAGGGGGAGATTCTGTGATAAAGAGCCTAAACCTCCACTTTCAATATGCTGGCCTGCACTTTGGTAAAAGATTCAAGACTGCTTAGAAAAATTCTTTAAACACAAGGAAATTTTAAGTGCCTGCAATTTATACAAGTATATTATTTCAACTGTCTTATAAGTATGTTTTAGCTTGAACTAATTACACATTTAACTGTGTATACTCATCATTCTCCTGGTTGCTTTTTACTTCATCATTGCCAAATATTCTGAAGAATATGCATTTTTTTCTGTAACTACCATAAAGTTCCTGATGTTTTTCCTTTTAGAAAAGTCCATATGATTATTTTAAACCTAGAATCACCATACAGAACTGCATGAGTCACATAATCAAGCCGTAAACCAAGTAAACAATTTTGTATATTTTTGATATATTTCTGCCTGACTTTCCTACTCCACATCACTTCAGGCATCAACAAAAAACGTTTCAGCATTTCAAGACCATTTTAACTTTTCAAGACCAAAAAACATTTATGGTCACATGGTGGATTGGAATAACAGACAGAATTATGTTTTCATTTTTCAGCAAACCGACTAACATTTGAAACAAGAATTGGGTGCCAGATGACTGTTCTGCAACTAATTCAGGAACAAATTTTTGTATAATCTACTGAAAGTGCTTCGGAGTTCCTTGCCAGCAAGGCTTTCTAATAAGCTACTCATGAGTAATTAGAAATCTATGGACATGATTAAATCTTCATGTACAACGTGCAGGATGACTATTTAGGCTGAGGTATGACTAACTGGCAGAGAACTCAAGCGGAGATCCCTCTGTAGCTTCAAGACCTTGGCTGGCATTTGTCAAAGTTGAAGCTCTGATTTGTCTGTGAATTCCTCACACTGCCTTGGATTCCACTGGACAGATATCTCATAAAACAGCTGCCAGCTCAGCTCCACAGCCCTGCACTTACAGCTCCCCCTGCTCCAGCACCAAACACTGTACATGGGTGGGCACAAATGGGTTATTTCCAATGAAAACTTCAGACTATCATTGTACCTCTTAAATAACAGATGCAATTTGTCTGGTCTTTATTATTTAAAGGGTCGTTTACATGATACATATGTCCTACCCAAGCTAGCCAGTAGGTAATTGTACTTAGTCAAGCAAAGTTCTCACTAACTTTCATTTTTTCCTCAGCAGCAAGCAGTTGTTCTGTAAGTAATGCCACAGCAACACTGCAAAGCTCTGGGAATAGCTGGTTCTAAGCAGTCTGGAAACAGTTACAACTGTAAACAAAAGAGACTTTGAAACTACCGAAAAATTCATTTTCTCATGTTATAAGAGCTGTATTGGCTTCCACAAGTGCACTTCGTAGCCAGGAGAAAACCTTCCAACTTTCTGCACATAAAGTAACCTCCCAGTTCCACAAAAGACAGAACTTGGCACAACATGAGGAATGTATTCAAATAACAAGCTAAATGCAAGCTAACATTAAAAAGGTATTTAAAGAAACAGCTTCTCTAACTGGCTAGACAATTCCAGCACACCCTGACAACTCCTGACAGGCAGGGCCACGCTGAATGCAAGAAACATTTCACTTTTCTAATCACTGTCAGCTGAAGATTTCAAAGAGCTTTGGAAAAATACACAGAAGTATCAATCTTGCAGATAAGAAAATGAAGTAGAGAAAGATTTTTGAAGACCACAAATCACCAGACAATGATACAGTAAAATATTTTTTGGTTAATTTAGTCCAATTAAAGCTCTCTAAAATCAACAGAAATACTCACAACTCACTGTGTTTAGCCTTGGTTCAAATCCATACTGCTACTTTTAAAGGACAATGAAGAACTAATACGTTATCTTGAATTCTCTGTACTTTTAGGCAGCCACCAAGCCCAAAACAAAAACTTGCATGAAATAAACTGCCAATGGAGAAAATAGAAGCAAGAACATATACAAGTAAATGTACTCAGTATGCAAAACATGAACATAACACATAAAAATCACCAATTAAAGTTTACCTCAATAGAGGAATGGTATTTTGGTAGACTTGCTCATCAATCTTCTGGTATTTACTATGTCTTTACAGAACAAAGAAATCCGAATGTACTATGAAAATAAATGAAAGCACATTTGAAGAGATCCTCTCAATGTTTATCACAGAAAAGATAGTACTGCCCTTGAGGCAATATGGTTTCTCAATTATTATTCATTCCCCAAATGAACTGATTACAAATTGCAATATTCCAAATTCATATTTCTCCATTGCAAAAAATCAAAATATCAAGTTGACAAGGATGAGGATTCAGGTGGTTTGTGTAATGCCAATTGTGCAAGCAATAAGGAGTAATCTTTAATAACAGTCATATTAGAATTTCCAACAAGCCCCACTGCCTCATTTCTGCAGATGATTCACTGACACTCTGCCTCTTTCAGAGGCAGCTCCAAGTTCCTGTGTGACACTACACCACGCATGGATCACAAACGTCCCCTCAGCGATCCATAATGCCATGTGGATGTTCAGTTTGCACCCTTGAGATGCTGAGGGAGTTACCAACCCACCAGAAAAACATACCTGACACTAAAGTAGCAAGTGATGTTTTCTGAACACAGTATGTACTGTATGATCTAAAGGGCTCTAAAATCCAATCTTATGTCTTAAAATGTGCATCCAAATTTGGTGAATTTTCCTGACCTTAATCTCTGTCAGTTCCCCATCTGTAAAACAGAGATAATACCACATCCTCACTGGGGCTTTGTGGAGATAAATTTAATTTAAAACCTGTGTAGTACTTGGATACAGTAGATGAGCAGCACAGAAAAGCCTATGAGGAAATTAATAATTCTGACATCTGAGCAGGGTCTGAACGACAGGCTGTAAATAAGGCTTAGGGCCACATATCAAACACTGAGGATAAAACAATCTTGAATAGCTGCACATTAATCGAGTACTGTCTATCTTGAGTACAAAACAAGGAAGAAATCTTCTGGAAAAGCATCATGTGTTCTTATGGTTAAAGATTGCATCATAACGCATATGCAGAACATAAGCTGAATTTCAGTTGCAATAACACTTTAACACTCTCTTCTCTCCATCACTTGCTTTTGCATTCTAAATAATGTTCCCTCTGTGAAGTTTGTATGGGTAAGATTAATACACAAAGAATGAATTACGATCCCATTGCGGATCTCTGATTCCCACGCACAAGTGGTAACGAACTAATCTTGGCTAAAACAATTCCATTAGAAATATAAAATGCCAAGCTTGCCTAGGCTTGGTAAATTCAGCAGGGCTTCTACTGGCTTTCCTCTTCAATTGCTTGAAATGGTCCAAGTGCTACTTCTATTAACACCTATTGTGTATTACCGTAAGAAACTTGGGAAGGGAAAATATATCAGGGCACTGTCCTTTCAATTTTAATCCAAGGCATTAAATTTTAATTCTCAACAATAACAGCCGCTGACGTGTTCCCTTTACTCATTCCTGGAGAAATAAATCAGGCAGAAATAAAGCTAGAAATGCACTTGGGAATCGAGGAGAAATAGCTTCTCCTCCAAGTGCTCTCCAGTGCCTTCTTCCTCTTCCCAAAAAAATGCCCCCTACACCTTCCAGGAGAAGCCAATGGTTCCTAGTGGTGACAAGTACCTTCTCCTCGGGACTGCAGGAACACCCTCCCAAGGATCAGAGCACAGCCCGCACAGAAAGAGCCCAGAGAGGGCCCTGGCACCTGAGCCAGCCGGGGTTGCCGGACCTGCACAGCTCCCGGGCACTTACACCACACTCACCTGCTCAGTGAAAGCCAGAGGAATCACACCCAGCAAGGGAAGATCCCAACCAGATGTCGCAAGTTTCAGTTCAAGAAGTTCTCTAAAACTCAGCTGCTAAAATAGCCTAATGTATTCAAATTAAGATTTTTTTTTTTTAACACAAAATTTGAAAAAATAAAGCTGATTTCCCTGAGACTACTTGGACAAACCCCTAGAAAATACTGTGCTTTAATTAATTTCATCTGTGTAAAATTATCAAATGTCTTAAATAATGCCAAGAATAGTGAAAGCTGTTATAGTCCAGCTTAAAATATCTGTCTTTGGAGAGTTATGAGAAGGCATTCTTCTTTCAAATTGACACCAAATTCACTATGTCAACAAATCTTATGTACTGTAACAATTCCTATAGAAGATGCTCTACCTAGAACATTCCTTCTCAAAATGGCAACAGAAAGCCAACATCTATTAAATATTTAATTAGGACTGAAATCAAATTTACATTGTGATATGCCACATTTTCAGTTACTGATGAGGACAAACATCTCTGCCTATTATCAGTACTTGCAAGGGCAGTCATTTCTGTTTACTTTGCTTACAGAAGGTCTCCTGGTGTTTTCACATGGTTGTGCATCATTTCAGAGCCTTCTTTCAAATTTTTATTTAACTAGTTGATTGTTGATGTAAGTTGGAACATTACAGTTCCGACAGCAAAATATTTGGTACTTGATGAAAGTTTGAGATATGCCCTAAAATAATTGTATTTGTCTTCAGCAAACATTTGAGTTTTGAACAAAACTGCTGATTGGTCCTGATGAAAATTACTCCAGCTTGAAATGCATTGACAAATGTGCTGTGTAGCAAGGGATTTCCCTGGAAATTTTCTCATTTTCTTTCACTAATTTAGAAAAGGTTTTTTAAAAATCTGCTGGAATGTACTGGAGTAGTCACATAATATCTGGTCATGGGAAGAAAGGGAAAAGGTAGCTGAAAAATCCAAGCTCTGGCCTCTTCAAATCATAATAATTTATCCAGAAACCAGAAGTCTTTTAAATTACCTATCATTTCCTAGCAAAAGGGAAAAAAACAAACCCTATAATTTAATCACAAAATTAATAAAATGGACACCCGTTTCTCATTTTATGGGCTTCTGTAAAAAAGGAAATGGAAAAACAACTCCATAGAAAGATTTCTCACTTTTTTTTTTCACCATTGTAGAAATACTTAACTGCCAGGAAACCAAATTTCAGTAAACAGCAACAAATACACAAGCACACAAACACTGTTTACAAAAGCACTATTGAAACCTCCATCTATTTCAAGGTTGAAAACTTGTAGAAACTTCAAAATTTCACACACTGATGTTATCACCTACCAGTAAATCCACCTTTTCCAAAGACAAAATGGTATGAAATTAAAGCTAATGATTTTCTGACAGCAATATAACCAGCTACACTGTGCATTTTCCTCTCCCCGCAGCATTAAAAGCTCAGCAAGTCAAAGGTGAAGAGAGAAGTAGTAATTGATTTCATAAGAACTAGAAGTGTTGGCTGGAAGGGAGATCTACAAGGGTTGCCTCCAAACCTGGGACAACATCACAAACACTCGATCATTTCAGCCATGACCTAGGCCAGCTGAATCTCCGAGGACAGCCATTCCACAGCCAATCCCAGAAACATGTTCTTCAGTACAGGGGGAAAAACGTACATAATCAACAAGCACTAAAGGAAAAAATCATTAGGTTTTCACCAAAAACACCACGAGCCCTATAGGGCAGCAGGCTCCTATGTTGGATACATATTACCACCTCAACCTGTTAGATAGTACCTTGCCACAGACAAGGTACCTAATAATGGGCAACATGAAAGGCTGTGTTTTTCCATCATTTTCCAATCTATTTCCACATTTTCTTTGCATGATGAACACAAGTAAAACTATCCACATCCTCTTCACTGGAAGCAGTTACAAGTGCATGGAAGAAAACTCCTTTCCTCTTGCTGCAATCAAGTTCTTCCAAGTTGCCTCTTAAAATTAATGGGGAAAAAAACTTTTTCTGCAGTAGGTGAACTAGTTCATATGTTGCTATTTGATTAAACAAGATGTTGGCACACATGTATAGGATCAACACAAACAAATTTGTGGATATATATCATTCTATCTCCTGTATCAGTTAAATCTTCAAAAATCTAAAACTTCACAAATGAATGCAATTTAATATATTATCACTTCTAAGGGCAAACTTCCTTTAAGAACGATTTCTTATTCCTGTGCTCTCTGAAGTGATTGCACTAACAATCTAACCAAAGATAATCCAGGGTATTTACTATTAATCTTGATAATTGATTTTAATATATTGTAATTAATCTGGCACTGCACCAACTGAGTGAAGGTTCTGCGATCCAGGTGCTCGACACACTCCCCTTTGACCTGTTTGATGACATAACCCAGGCGTTCACTTTCCAGCATCACACCACATTAAAGCACAGAAAGCCACATTTACAAAACACAAAATTTCCTGAATGCAAAGTTTCAGGTGATTAAAGACCTGGAGATTTTGTTTTGTGGCTTTGCCTGCTCCTAATGCACTTGGCTAATGGAAAGAGAAACTAAATTGCTACGCAGCAAAATGTTCCAGTTCCATATGCAGCACATACATTGCAAGCTGTGATTGATCTCCAGGTTAACCTTCAAAGACAAAATTTTGGCCTTGCTCCGTTAAGATGCAGGACTAATGTTTTGTAATTCATTGTTGAACAAAAGAATGTATACAGGTTGCTATAGCAATAGCTAATTTATATTGCTGCAGCTGAATACTCAAAATTATTGCATTTGTAAAGGACTTTGACTCTCCAGAATGCACAGCACAGGACACTGCAGCTCAAGATTCACTCACACACAGCATCTCACTCCGAACCTGTGCCCTGGACACTGGCACTATTAAAGCAGGCAAGTACACCTTGGGGGATTCCCTGCACTGCTGATAACAAAGCTGCTCTGCAGAATTAGCAATTTGATATGAGTAATCTTAGATGAGAGTCGCATGATCTCACAAGAAGTCCCTGAAGCAATGGCATCTCGTGAAAATGTGATTTCAAGCTCCTAAGCCGTGTGGGGAGCAGCCACATCCCTACCCCAGCAAACACTTGTAGTTCTCTGCATGGGGTAAACAGAACAATGACCCCCTTTTTGAGGAGATTCTGGAAGGCATAATGAGGGAACCCTGCTTGTGCCTACCCTGTGCCTGCTCAAGTGGATACGGAGGTTATTTACTGGGCAGGGTGATTTTTTTTCTGCAATTTCTACATGTCCATAGAGAATGGCTGGCTAAATTTGCAACAGAGCTTTTTATATAAGGAAGAAATATATGTATGATGAATTATTTGGAGCACTGTACTCCATAGGAGAATTCTAAAGACAAATTGGAGCATATTATTAGTATGTCATTTATTTCATGAACATTTGGTGCACAAATATCTATATCTCTACACCCAGTCAACAACAGGAGGGGATGAAAAGGCAGTTCTACTGCACAGTTTGCCATTATTTCTGTGTTGGAGAAAAATCTCAGTAAGCATGTTTCTCCAGCTATTTACAGCTCCCTTTATCTTTCCCATACACTGGTATTCCCTATCCCTACTGAACACACACAGAGTCAAACATTACTGGGTACAGAGGAAAGCAGCCAAGGCACCAGGAGCCAGAGCTTTTACTTTCTCAAGTTCAGAATGCAGAATTTCCCCACTCCAGTGCAGGAGGTTCAGGGAACAGACAGAAGAGAGCAGGGTGATAGATGGATCTGGACTGAGCAATCCTTTATTCCACAAATAGATCTTGCTAATATAGTAGCATATGAATGATCAGCTCTTCCCCAGAGGCCACCCTGTCCCCCAGCAAACAAAGGGATGGAACCTGACATGACAAATATTGATTTCCCCTGGGGAATTTATTTTCCAAACACAAGTGTAAGTATTATCTCAAATCAGCAGCAGTTTGCATTTAAAGACTTTTAAAAAAACCTATTAAATTGTAGTGCATATAATATGTAAACAGGCAGGTCAACCTAAGTGTAATATGTATTTACATGCAATCCTTGAATGCACTAGATGTAAGTGGGACCATATTTAATTATTTCTGATTCTACACAGTTTTAAATTAATTTCTCAGTTTATTTTGGTTTAGTTTACTAAAGGCACAATCCAAAGTCTTTTCACAGGAAGGAAAAATTCCCAATGCACTAGAATTAACTTAAAAATGTTTTCAAAAATCCAAATTATCACATCAATACTGCAGATTTAGTCTTCTCTGTTTTTTAGTGCCACTTAATCTAGGTAAATTTTCTATAATTTATTTTACTATTTGAAAGAATGTATAGCCTATTTGCTGTTTCATCTGTCAATGGTATGGATCTCCCAGACATGAGACTACTATTAGTCCCATGTTTAACTGACTTTATTAAAGTCAAGTTAGCCAGATTTGAAGGCTTATAAAAGGATACACCTATTTCATCTAAGAACACATACTCAGGATTCATCCTATTGTTTCAGTATGAGTATATAAAAGTAATATGAAATAACATGGAAACTGGAAAATGTATTTCTTAGGTGGTATTTACAGCACTCAGGCAATCCTCTGATGAATAAAGAACATCCCCTTCTAATTCATGACATTAATTCACTTTCTATTTGCACAGTTTATTTGAGCCACTTACTCAGGGCAGAGGCATTTCTGCAATCAAAGGTAACCTTAAGTTGATAAAAGTTATTTTTCTGTGTCACCTGATTAACTTCCAGTAGTTCATTTACTTTTTCAGTTTTTTCACTTTCTACTTTAGTTTTATAGAAGAAAAGCGTTCATATGCAGGAAGACAAAAACCAAACCAATATAGAATTTTTACTTTCTTAAATATCAGCTGGGGAAAAAAATAATTAAAAACCTGTTCTAAACCCAAAAATTTGCTATGCTCAAATATCTTTGTATTAAGATGATTCAGGAACAGTTTCCTCTCAGGCAATTATTCAAGTGAGGAAGGAGAGCAATACAATGCTTCAACTCACAGTGTGTGGATAGCACTGTTTCAGTATTCCATCTGTCTGTCAACTTCTACCTCAAAATCTCTATTCCAGATTAGAGCACTCGAATGTGACTTGTCACAAATAAATATCCAGGCTCCTAGATGAAACCACCAACCCTAGACTAAAAGTAGAGAAAGGAATGTGATGGCACAGTTCTTGGAAGAGCATTTAGAACACATCACCATCTTTGCCTTTGCTTACCCCTTCCTCAAAGTGGTAAGTAAAGATTGAGGTGCACAAAACACAACTACTCACAATTGAAGAGAACAAAAAAAGTGACAGTAAACTAAGCAAACCTTCAGTCAACTTGGCAATTCTGAAAATCTGAATAATAAAACACCCACATTTTCATTACAGAAATCACCTGAGATCATGGGATTTGAGTTGTATGAAGTCAGGCACTTCTTAAGAACATGTTGCAAGCTCATGGAAAGGCATAACTCAAATTTCATCATACTGACTATAAAATAAACTAACATGATTTAGATGAGTAGTAAAAGGCATGTAACAAATAAAACAATGCAAAGCCATTCCTAGAGATGCACAGGAATATACATATTTTTAGGGAGGGAAAATTAATCAACAGTTGCTGAAATTAAGGAGATCTAGATAATTTGCATGGCAGAATTTTGAGACAGCCCAGCCAAGCAGCATTGAGAGTGTCAGAAAAACATTACATTGCTAAGCTTTCAAAAACAAACAAGCAAAACCAATATCCCCAAATTGGGCAAGTCACATAATTATATTCTTGTTAGCCTGACAGCAACCAATGGCAAAATATTGCAATGGTTAGTGCCACACTTTGCTAATAAGCAATTAAAATAAGGTAAAACTAATGCCATTTGAGATAGACTTATGGGAAATAAAATTAACTCTCTGGAATCCAGCTTTTTTTTCCTCCCTTTAAATTTGAAAGCTTGACTGATAAAGAAGGGTATATCTTCAAAATGACACACATTTTCAAAATATAACTTACCAGCAGAGAAAATGTTTATTAATAAACCAGAATAATGTAAATTCATCACAATATATACACAATTCATTTTTAAAAAATAATTAATAATAAACAACTGTAAATAAGAATAATCTGGTTCTAGATGAACTCTCCAGAATTTATCATTTAATCCCATACTAACATCTTTACTGGCATTTAAAAGGAAATTTAAACCACTACAGGTAAGTTTTGTACATAACAGACTGAAGAATGCCCTGAAACACAGTAGGACACCAATGCTAAGCAAGAAAATCAGTTGACTGGGAAAACTGAGCAAAGAAAAGTAGAGGCTGTGCCAAACACCAAGTTTAACAAAAAGTCTGTTGTCGTATTTGCGTACCAACAAAGTGCACTGAGAATCAGGAGGTTAGAAGAGTCCTAAAGTCACTGGTACTAATTCCAGGCACCTCCAGCATCACTGCTGGATGTGCACAAGGAAAATCTCAGGCACACATACAGATGTTAAATTTCTGCATTTGGCACTGGCACAGCCACAGCTGGAATTAGGCCTCTTGCAAGGATTTCTAGTTTTTTTTGAACAAGGCAGATATATTGGAGAATATTCAAGTGAGACAAACACAACAAATCAATTAGAAAACATACTTTGCCAAAGAGAATAGAACTTCATCTTCTTTATTGAAGGGAGGTTTGAGGAGTACCTTGAGTGCAAAAGCAGCTACAAGCCTCAGAGCACCTAACAATTTAGAAACACAAAGGTATAAAAGCTTCTGTTGATGGAAAATTACAACTATTAAAAGAGATGAACTCAGAAATGAGGTGCATATTTTGTTTGGTGCATTTCTCTTAATGATAACTTATTATTTGAATAAATTACCCAGAGCAATGATCTTTTATCAAGAATAATTTTTAACAAAAGATAAGATGATCTGAAAGAAGTAATTAAAACATAAATTAATTTGTGAAATTCATATTGCTTTTGTCCAGTGCCTGGGGAAGCCACACTAAGGTGACCACATTGGTGCCTGCTCCTTGGAATAAAGAATTAGCTCCTTTTAGCAACCTCACTGCTGCACACTGCAGGTTCACCTATGTTGTGGTGCTTTTTGTGTGATGACAGTGATCATGGAGCAGACAGGTGTGATAGGGGCCTGAGTAAATGAGGTACTTTGTAATAAAAATTAAATGTAAGTTTGATTTCCATTACACCTTTGATTCTATTATGAATGTTGGTCCAGTACTTGCATAATAACCCACATTAATCAACATTATCTTTGTATCTTTTTAAAAACTTGGTATGCAGCCTCTTTTCTCAGTGCCAAAAGAGTCTGCCAGTGCAAGCAGAAAAACACTGATTTACATTTAGTTTCAAAATATAACTTAAGAGTGTTTAGGATGACTGTTGGAAGGCTGGTCATCAATAATCATATATGTTTATATTTGCAATCAGGTATAAAACCAAATTTTATAAGCTGTTAATAGTGTCAATAATACTTCAAACTAAGCACAATATTTTAGTTGGTAAACAAATAAACAAACATTTGGCTTTTTCTCTCTTCAGTCCCTCCTTCCAAAATTATGTAGTTTGAACTGGGCAAAGCTTATTAAAAAGAAAACAAACAAGGCAGATGGTTAAGTGGCTGTAGAGTCTGGAATGCCATCAACTTACCAGCTACCAAATTAATACCAGGAACAAAGGCTCATACCCAGTACCAGAAAAATTAATGAATCCTTGGAGAGTTCTATGAACCAGCACATGGAGCAGTGGCCTTTCTCAAGATGAGATTTCCAATGAAACTCATAAAATGTAGTTCTAAATTTTCAGATCCATTCAGCTGCTGCTGCCACCACCACATGTCTGCATGCAAAAGAAAGTGATGCTTCTGGAGTTTGGAGGTTTATTCAGGAATGTGTTTATGCACAGGCCTGCTTTCTTAGTTAAAAAGAATAAAGGCCATTCCTACCCTGGACAACACTCAAATGGGCATTGAAGCTTTTGATGATTTCCATGCCCTCCAAAATATAAGTACTATTCTAAACAGAACACGTTTGAAAATTTCAGAGAAGGGCAGCTCAGAACAAAAACACAGCATTGTTTGCATCTTTAATGTAGATCAAAGCATGCTCACTTATATTCCATTACAGCAATAGCTGCATGATTCTGGGGCAGGGGGAGGGGGGGCGAATTTGGGACAAGAAAATGAGCAAAGTCCATTTCCTTCAGCTTCTAAATTCATATCCACATCATACAGGGTTGGTGCAAAGCCTACAAAAAAAAAATCTAATAAAGGGCTCCAGAAATTTCAAGAGAAAGTTACTCTGGAAAAAGCCTTATTACAAGTTCATGTTGGCACATCAAAACCACATCGTACCTAAGGTGGGTGCAATTTTCACACTCCTGTATAAGCCAATGCATTCCAAAATAAGTCTAACAACTATAAAAAGGAAAACCAAGCTTCACATAAGAAAACTAGCCTACACACAGAGTCCAGTTGCATTTTACTTGAGAGGAACTCTTCCAACAAGAAAGGCAGATTTAAGCAGAGGCTATTTCTTCCAAATAACCCAACTTCTTTGAAAAGCTATGAAATCCAATTTGGAGGTTATTTTTATGGGAGTAATTCTTTCTTTGATTCCAGAGATGTAGCCATCTTTGGGATAAGACATAGCAGTTACACCATCAATCCAGATAAGTGTCATTATCTTTAGCTAACAGTGATTAGCAATAACATAAAAGGGCTGCAAACCCCTTAAAGGGGAACCAAAAGTACCACTACTAAATCTCTTGTAAGAAACCACCACTTAGCAGACCATGTTTTTCTTACATGTCTCTCTTGTCACCCACCCACTTGCATCCAGCCTTAGATTTTTGAGGGAAAACTAAACATTCCTCTGACAGAGAGAGCCATCTCCAGCAGAACACTACATGGATCCTGTTTTCTTTATGCTCCTTTCATTGTGATGCGAAGATAAAAGAGTAATTTCTCAGCATTCGAGCAAAACTAAGATTGTAGACAAGTCAGGAAATTAAAATAAGGGTTTCAGCAGGAACACTGGAAATAACAAGGCTTTGTCATGCAATTTTACAAACTGAAGAAAAATATTCAAACAGAGGTGTCAAAGACCACTTCAGTGAAAAGTAAGAGGGAAGCAGCTCTCCTAGAGTCAGAAAAAAGGTGTGCCCACCTTTAGCAGGTGAAATAGCCAAGACTAGTGACTCCTAACAAACTTATACACACACCCATAAACCCCACACTCCACTAGAATTTACAACTGAACTTTATTAGCCACCCATTCTAATGATTCCATAGTGGAATAGCAAAGGACTTTATTTACCATGTCTCACTTTGCCTGAAGAGAACTATTATAATGGTTACAGCATCATATAAATATCTCTGCTCAAGGTACCTCTTCATTTGTCTAAAAACAGAAGTCTTGTTAAAACGCAGCACACTTTTTACTACAGGAAAGAACACAAAAATAACTGTCTTAGCAGGAGACCCTGTACTCTTTGGGGACTGAAAAGCAAAGAACAATTCAGAAACCTTAGAGTCAGTATTCTGGCCTCTTGGAAACAGGTTTAAGAGATCAAGAACAAACCGATTAGCAGCCCTTCAGGCAAGGCTTGCATTTTCTTCTTATCTTACCAAAAGGCAAAAAAAAAAAAAAAAAAGAAAAGCTACAGGGTGAGCTCTGTTTAATTTATATTTCCACATTACTGAAAATTAGAAAGGTACAACCTTCCCTAAGGCAGAAAAATAAGCTTCTAATTATTCAATTTTTAAATTTTAAGTATAGTGGACCTGAACCTTGGAACCAGAACTGGGGAACACAGTCCAACTATAGCAGCACTCTAAATAAATGGAGGGCTTGAAAATTTTTTAATATGATTGTGTGGGTAGGGGGGTGATGTGCACTGAGATGCCTGCACTTCCTTACTTTGTTACACCTGATCTACCCATGGGTCATAGCAAATTCTCTGGAGACTGGCAAGAGCTGGTACCTAAAGACTCAGACCTAGATGTTTTTACCACAGCTCAGTGATGCTCAAGCACAACCTCTGTGCAAACCACTCCTTTGCATCCAAGAGGTAAACAAGGTTTGCTTACACTGTTTAGAGATTGGCACAAGACTGTTATGGTTTACTTTTTCCACTGAAATTATGAACTAATGACAATGAATGCAGAACAATAATTTACTAACATACATGTGACACACAGAAAACCTGAGGGAAACTCAGCAAGCCCCTTGAAGGAGGAAACTCACCCTGTCACAAATTGGTTAAGGGCAAAGAGGCAAACTGTGCTTGTGGGGCTACTCACACAATTTTTCCCTTAATACTTTCTGCTGTAGTATTTTGGGGCTATGCCAAAGAACAACACAGGATGATGCTGACAATCCCTCTTACATTCAGAAATTTCATAACTGAGTGTTAAACACATCATTCTGTATGAGAAATGGGAATTCATAGGGGTTGACTCTCTGTCCTGAGGAAACATCAAAGGCTCTTCCTCACAGTGACTGTGTTTGTGTGGCAAGCTTTGGGTAGCAGGGAGGCTACACCTTCCTGTGTCAGCCTTGTAATTGTAATATTCTAATTGGTTTTAAAATATTTCTTGTAAACACCTTTCTATTTCTTTCTGCAAAATTTTCACTTTTATAGAGGTGCCTGTAGTCCACGTACTCTCTTATAGAAGCACAGTGAAACAAGTTTTACTTTTCATCAATAAGAACTTTTCCTATTGCAGTTACAGTGCTCGGATAGCCTGAGTTGGATGAGATGCAACCTCAAAATTTCCATTTCAATTCACTGTGATACTCTTGCTTGTTTCCCAAGCTAAACTGCACTCTGTTCTGTCTTAATTATGCAGTTGCCAGAGTTTGTCTCAGGAATTATTGCACCTTGGAAACCCAGAAGAACTACTTATGCACTTACTACACATAAGAGTTCAGAGGTTTGAAAGGATGGTACTGCATTTCCAGCCTCATGCAAAATCAAGTAGTCTCAGTTATTTTTTAACACACACACATATGGAAATGCAAAATGACAATGTGCAATAAAACCCAGAGACTAAATTATCCTCTCAGTCCTCACACAAGCAAAATTAATTAGAGCTGTATTTTATTTACAAAAGTAAATTTACATAGAATTTGACCCAAAATTCACATAGAAGAGAACCAGTACTACAGACCTAATCAGGAAAAGCTGCCAACTGTGCATCAAGATTTTTAAACAGAAGCCATTACCTAACATTGATTTCTTTTTCAACCCAGAAAAAGAAACTGCTTAGCAGATGCTGAAACCTTCAGCAGAAGAGAATCTCTCATTCTCATTACTGTGGTGCACATGAAAAGAACCTTCCCTTGACTTCAGTGCAGTCAGATGACTACAGACTAGAAAAAGGAGAAACACTCTCCATGTTTTATTAAACACTTTAAAAATTGATACAAAAAGTGCTCCAGTAACTAGAGCTGACAGCTTTGATTAACATAACTGCATTTCCTTCCTATCCCTGCATCACAACCATTGTAATTTAAAAAAAGAAAACCTTCATAAAGTTCATGAAACTTCTAAAAAACACCTATTTGTAAATTCAAAACAAAGAGAAAATAAACCTAAAACCTGACTCCCCACAAGTCACGTTCCATAAAGTGGAAGGGTCTCTACCCAGGAAGAAGCCCCTACATGTATTGTGCAACTAAACCTCATTACATTAAGTTCTAAACAAAGTGTCTTGAGCCACCCCACGACATCCAGACAGAAAAAGCAGTGTGAGCTTTGCCTCACACCATCCTCAGTGTGAACCCCACAACAAATAGACAAGTGGAGGGAAACACAAAATGTTATTCAACACTATAGTTTCTTTTCCTTAGGAGGCTCCAGACAGAGCATCCCCAACAGTCCTATGTGACATGAAACAAGGTTTCTTGTGTGGTAACAGTATCATCTTGCCCTAAGTCATTCAGCCTATGTTAATCACATTTTCTGTTGCTATTTTTCTCTCTCTTTTTTTTTTAATTAAAGTAGGCAAGAGCAAATAGCTTTAAAATCGTATTACCTTGTCTCAGTCAACTGTTTGCCAATGTAACAATATAGTACAGTAGTGTACATTAAAGTTCAAAAGTTAGACTTCAAAACAAAAGCTATTAAGAATTATTTATAACCTATAAATCAAGCTGCAAAAAAAGCAGTGGTAAGGGTTTCTGGTGGACTGTTGGGGCACTGGGGCACAAAGGGATACAGCATCATTTAAACTCCTTAAAATCTATATTTTAACTTTTTAAATGTCTGTGTTCAATGCAAATAAAATTACTACTTTCATGCGTATACAAATACTTGCTGTGACAGAACTACTTGTTGAGTCCAACTGCCAGGGCACATGGACATGCACATGATTCCAGACTGGAAAGGTTCTGATTCTGAGGACAGAAATTTCCTCTATTACTTAGTGACAACTGTTGGTAGTCAAACCCATTTGGTAGGGTTACTGCCAGGCTCACCAACATACTGACTATGTGCATCTTGGTCTACTCTACGGCACCAGAACACAACCAAGATTTGATTTTCCCGGGCTCTTCTGGAAACAATTTGGAAGAGAATTATTAACAACAAAAAAATACCACAGAAAAGACCAGAAAACCTTATGTAAAAACTGATTAGGCTAAGGGACACCCTACAAACCGGGATTTTTTTGTTTTGTTTTGTTTTAGATTTTATACTCCAACTGACTTGGAGTTATGGTGCTTTATAATTGATCCCTGTGCCTTGGATGTAGCTATTAACTGAACGTGTCACTGACCTTGGCAGGATGACAGCGGTAATCATTTCTCGAGGATGGATTGTTCGTCAACAGTTCTTTATTATCAGGTAGGCCTATGATTTCTTTCAGACACTAGCCATGCCTCTATCTATTCCTCTGGTTTATTTCAATAAAGCAAGTCTATCTTATAACTAAAGAACATGCTAAAAATCTATTTTATTTCCAGCTTATTGCATTTCAGAGTACTGATTATCTTCTTGTGTTTTCTTGAAACAGACCTGTACGAACTTTAATGAGAACTACTGGATTCTTAACACTTCTGAGAAGTGCATTCAACTAGGAGGTTTAATCACAGAATTTTAATTTTTATTTAAGTCTGGCCCAAAAAACAAAGTATTAAACAATCAAACATAAACTCAAGTGACCAGATTGCAAATCGGAATCTGGATTTCTATGGAATTATTCATTCACTCCTCTTCAGATTTTCCCTCCACAACCTTACTTGTCTCCTTTATCACACAATGAAAAGAAGCTTTTAAGGAGCAACTCATTCTAATTTATCTATTACCATCTCACCTTCTCAGAAATGAATCTGCTTTTATCTGTTTCCATGATTTTACTCATTTTCTTGACTTCTATTTAGCAACAAGAAGGGGAAGGAATACTTTGTCTTGGTCTTCTGAATTTTAGTATGCAGGTTGCTCAATATTATATGCAAATAAATCATAATATATTGACACACTCCCCTCAAAGTTCACTAGTCTCAAAGGGACTGAGACAAAAGGTTCTTAGGAAACAAGAACTGGTGCCAAACGTCTCCAGTTCTTAGTATTCAAACTAGAGTACTACAGTGGAGAAAGACTCTGATGATTTTCTTTCTTAATGATCTTTACCCAAAGTGATATTGAATACTCTGTGCCATTTTCAGAGAACTTCATGGAAGCTCGATTTAAACCTACAGGGTAAAACACTTTGGAAAATTAAGAGCAAGTTAAAAGATAAAAAAATGTTCTAGAACATTTACTTTCAGGAGTTACTTTCATCCACATTAAAGTGTTAAGTCAATTCTCTGGAACTGAAGTTAAATCTCAGATTTGCTGAGCAGCACAAGAAGAAATATCAAACTATTTGAATATTGAACACTTCAGTTAATAAACATTCAAGATTGATAATTTCTGGCATGTCCATTTCAAACTTCTAATTCAAAGACTCATTTCTTAAGGATGGCCTAATGCAGGACAGTTTTGATGAAAGTCAAAAAGCTCTTACTTTCCAAGTGGTCATCTCTATTTCCAGACCAAATCCTCAAAAATAAATTAGGAACAACTGCCTTTGATGTCTGCTGAGGCAAAGGCAAGTATGTGTAATTAGTGCAGGACCAACAGCAGAGGCCTTGAAAGGAGTCAGTCCTCAGAAAAAGTAGTTTATAAGCTCTCCAGAGGGCAGAACTGCCAGACCATGTGTCTTTCAAAAATACGCTTCATATTCCCTAGGAAACCTAGTGCAAAGTGACCTTACAATGGTAATGAAATGCTGAGATAGAATAACAAATAGTCAGATGCAGCTAATATTAATCTTTGTTCTATATCAACTGTGGTCTCATTGTTCTAAGACAGCACTTCCCAATTCCTTTTTCTTAAATACAAACACTAGTGTCTTTTTTGCAAAGTAAAAAATGAATATTGTACAAACACCCCAGGCCTAGGCAGTTATTACTTACCTTCAGCTAAAACCAGACAAACGTCCCATCTCACCCCAACCCCTCTTCAAACAGTGGAACTGTGTGCATATTTTATCGTTCATTCACAGAAGACATCCCAAGGTGTGGGTGAAAATTTTGTCCTCCACTAGAGTCTGGAAATTAGGAAAAATGATGCAACACAAGGAGATCTGCAATTCTGGAAACACAAATACCAACAAGAAAATAATAAAATAACAGCAAAGTCTAATTTGATTTGGAAAATCCTGGATTTATCAAGTAAACAACTGAAAGTGAGGTGTTAGTTTTGCTGAGAGAAAGATCTGAGAACACATAAAATTTAAAAATCCAGATTAAATTCATTAACTACTGACCATTTTCCTTGGTTAATGCACGTACTGAGTTTACAGCTACAGGAGATGAAAAGAAATTGCCGGGTCTGTTCCCACAGAAGTAGACACAAAGCCTAATAAGTCTAACCATGAGACTGAATTGGATAAACTTGCTGTTGACCAGTCAAGTTCCCTTTTCCTGATTCCTCTTAATATCTGACTTTTCAAATCTTAGCAAAGAGACTTGCAGTTTCATGTTATTTAAAGGACAGTGCACGTTTCAACAGCAACA
Source organism: Formicarius rufipectus (assembly GCA_013399695.1). Classification (NCBI taxonomy): domain Eukaryota; kingdom Metazoa; phylum Chordata; class Aves; order Passeriformes; family Formicariidae; genus Formicarius; species Formicarius rufipectus. Next base: position 460,457 of record VXAU01001586.1, on the reverse strand, counting down.
ATCTTCATTCTGCTTATTAGAGTAGAAAAGGAGGGTGGAAAAACAAAACTGTTTCAGTCAAGTTAACTAAATTCTGAGTCAACAGAAGTACAATTCAACAAAATTATGTTAGAGTCTGTAAGAACCAAGAGCAAAGCAGGGGCAGAGGTTTCCAACGTGTTGTTCACCTCCCCCTCAAACATACTTCTCATGTGAAAAAAGTGAAATCCCCAAGCTACTGCAACTCTTCTCTAAGATGAAAAACAAGGAGAAAAATGATTAGCAAATGATCAAGGATCAAGAATACAAAGAACTAAAATATCTGACATAATTAGTTGCCGACTCCATTGAGAGAGTGTGAATGTCAGAACTAAACTGCTGGGAGACATTGGGGAAAGGACCATGAAGACCATGGGTCTGGACCTCTGCTGCATATTCTTCTTGATGGAAGGCACTACAGACATGGGCAGGACACTTACTCTAAGCAAAACATTAATGCAAGCATCTAACTAATAGCCTGCAGCAGTTTAAAGCATAACATTTCAGATAACTGTTTGATTATTTTTGAAATCCCCAACCAAAAATATCACTGGGTAGAAAACAAAGGAAAGGGAAAGCCTTAGATCTGAAAAGAAGTGATGGCATTTTCGAATAGTTAAAGCACAGGAAACATTAGTTAAGGCAAGCTGGACTTGTCCCTCGAGTTGAAGCTGATGCACAGTGACTTGTTCTCCTCTAAGTTCCACTAACAGGTTATGTTGTTTTTTCTATACTCTTTTTTCTAGCTATCAAAAGAGGTCTGCAGGGAGCAATACCTCATCAGACCTGCAAGCAGTCGTGGTTAATGCTAAAATCCCTGTATTCCTAGGAGCAGACATAACACAAGAAACAAACCATGCCTATTTAAGACCAGGATAAGTAGAGACTGAAATTTTAATAGGGTTCAACTGTTGAATCCAGAGAAAAGAGGAGCGAGAGAAACGCAGGTAGCCCAGATATGCACTACTTAACTTCAGGCATCTCCTATTTGGTTATCAATGAAGAGTCAGATGTGCAAGCAGTTGGATCATTTTGGTGCTCAGCATCTTCTATTACTTAGGTTAGAAGCTTATTGTCAACACAATGTAGTTTTAAAATAGTCAGATACTGAACCACTTAGTGGTAAAAGATGAAAAGGAAACTTGCTTGCTGGCGAACTCCAGCAAGGATGAAGGAGCAATGATTGTGACCAACAGGGAATGACAGCAAGTTTAATAAAAACAGGGTAACAACGGGAATTTTGAGATTACAGCAGAAGGAATGTTTGCTTAAAGGCATACAAAAACACATTCAAAGAGATGATTCAACACGTATTTTCAAGAGACAGTCAACACATTTGAATTTCATCCTTAAAACTTGAATATTTTTCCCCCACAGTTAGCAACAAATATTATCTTGTCCACAAAAGGAGATGCAATCAGAGGTCCTTTCCCCTAACAAGATAACATCTCACAATGACAATTATATTGATTATCTGATTGCAGAACAAAGCCTTGGCCATGAATGCACAATTCTCACCTCTCTACCATGGTTTATTATGTGCCAAGACAATGACTGAACTGGGGGAAGGAGCTTTCTGGTGCCAGTCTTTCAGGTATATTGAACTACAACCCAGCTGCTTCTCCTAAAAAACACACAGTGACTGGGTAATTAAACCTTATGCTATGTTTGCTGACTGGCTGGGTTTTCAGGGCCCATTTCCATTTTCTTCCTCCTGCAAAAGCAAGGATAAAATACAGCTTACATGAATAAACTGTTGAACTGCTGCACTGCCAGAAACACCACCCTCTATGAAAGCAAAGTTCTTCATAAAAGAGACACAGGAGAAATGAACTTTGATAAATCACCATTTTCAGACCTAATTTTCTTTACAGACAGAAAGAAGATGAAACAATGCTTCTGGTGCATAAGAAAAAGCAACCTCTCACTGTGACTCTTCCACATTCTGCTGACTATTTACCCATTACAAAACCACTCAAAACCCCAGAATACTTCCACCATCAGCTTAGTGCAGGATGCTGAAGAAGGGAGATGCCTGGGCCAAAGTCCAGACAGCATGGCACTATCCTCCTAGCGTGTTCCACTGTAAGAAATTCTCCATAAAATAACTACATAACTAATGTCAACAAATAAATCCAGCAGCAACATAGGGTATATGCAAATGTTGTTTGTAATTAACCACTTGTCCTGAAATTACTAATATAATTTCATTTTGTAGATTCATTAATAGCAAATTAAACCAATTATTTTTATTGTTGTACCATAGTTTGTACTGGGTGCATTATGCAGCTAAATAGCATTGATAAAACTGCTACACTGCTATGCAGAAAATAATTAGTATCTCATTTTGCATATGCAATTGCCACAATAATATAATAAAGAATTAACTGATAAACAAGATTCAGGACACAACTATTTGCCCTCTTTCCAATCATTATACTTCATAATGAAATAGCATTGCTCAATTCACCTTCAGAGTGTCTTAACAGAGAATAATGAACCTGAGATGTTGTGGAAAGCAGACTTTGGAATGCTCTGTTGATAACAGCACTGTGTTCCCATGACAAGAATGAACAGGTAAAGTCTAGGACATAAAAAAAAATTCATTGTATGATAAGAAAAAGATCAGGCTTATGCTATATTAAGCTTGTTCATTCTCCTCATTCTGCATGTGCCTTATTTCCAATGCTTCATAGTTGAGTATTTGGGCTTTACTTCATTATTCCACACAGCCATAAGCAGAGAAAACCAAGACCGAACTGTACTGCAAAATGACTCATTCCTGAATTCCTGCTTTCTATTCTTCTAATTGACTCTAATGAAGTTTGCCTGTGGGCACTGAACACAAGTCAAAATACCATGAAACCCTCAGGCTTGCAGAGAATTGGTAGTTCACCACAATTTCATTTTCACAACAAAAAGGAACAGTACAGATTAGGATGGAGAACCCTGGAGATACCCACAGCCCCATATGCTGTGAGAATGACTTGCTGGGAAAACAAGTTCCAATATACTGAGGGCTGAGGCACAAAATAGCAAAGGTTAATTCAAACCATACCCTGTACAAAATGGCACCACAAGAATTCTGCTGCCTTAAAAAAATAATTATTTTTAATCATTACTATATCAATACTTGCTTGGATTTCACTCCTATCATGCAGGAATCACTACATTTTTATGTCAAACTCCCTTCCTTCTGCAGCCAAAGATGTCATTTTGTAGTGGCTAGGCTTTTAATTCTTTCTGATAATGTTTGGGATAATATTTTACAGGAGTATGCTACTTCTTGAGGTGTACTGATCTTACCAAGTGACACATTTTCAATGCTTTTATGCTTTATTCTTCTATTTCCCTCTCCTCTAAAAGCAGATTATCTAAACAATATGTAGAGGGGAAGAGACGGGTCACTGAAAAATGCCCCAGAATGGCTCAAAGACCTCAAGTGCACACAGAATTTTGCTACATTCTTTCAAATCAAAGTCCTCAACTGTCATAGTCCGATCTACATCAGGATTTAGAAAAGCACTGAACACTTCAATATTTTCTACATGGTATCTAACCACTGTTAAATTGGAACTAACAGTTGCTGTGGGTAAGTGCCATCTATCCGTGCTCTTCACTGTCACAGCATTTCTTTAAACTCTAAACATATACATGAAAGAAAAGGACACTCCCATTTCCAGAATATACCTCTTGACATGAAAAGCAAAAGCTTCTGTCACTGCTTAAGAGAGAAACAAAGTGGCAGACAAAAATCAAGCCAGACCAACATCCACCTTTGGTTATAGTTCAAATTCCTTATTTTGTCATTAAACAAACTAAAACTCCTCATGATTAATTAACCCAAGTTTTTCCAACTTGAATAGCTGCACATGAAGACTAGATTCTCAAAATCTTTAACCTACCACTAAAAATTAAAGAGCATTACAAAAACAAACAAACAAAAAAACCCAGTACAGTCACTAATTCACCTTGATACAGTGAGAGATCACCCTCTGCTATTGTGGTAGCACCACTTTTTAAATAGGGCTCTCATTAAAACTCCCAAAGCACTGCTGTTCCACGAGTCTTACATGCAGGGGACAGACTTGAGAATATTCCCCTCTAAAAAACTGAAGTAGTTTTTAGAACTGCAGTTCACCAGTAACCCACTGAGAAAAGCAATGCAACCACACTGCAAGTTTTCTCATCTTGAAAACACTTTATAATATTAAGCTGGCATCATTATCCTTTTTATTTTTTTTTTAATTGAACAAGGCACAAAAGGATAAGTAACGTGGCAAATGCCCTAACAGTGAAAAAGGTGGAGACAGAATTTAGATATGACACCCTGTTCCTTACCCTCCTTGCAAGGATACACAGCTTCACATTTATCCTATTATTTACATGAAAGTACAAAGCCTACTCGCATTAGACTGTGTGCCAAAGGCAAGTTAAAATGTATTAAAAATACTGTGACAGCAGCCTGCAAAACCTTCCCTGAACAGCTCCAGTACACAGCAGTGGGAACACCTCAAGCTGGCCTTAAAATTAACTCCTTGTTCTTTTTAGATGAAATTACCTAGAACCAGAATTAGTGTTAATGCATTTGAAAAAAAAAAAATTATAATTGCAATGTCCTATATTTCAACTGACACCAAATCTGTGCAGGATGTAAACCTCAGATACCGAGCAGCTCCCCGCACAGAAGCTCGTAACATCTAAAATCTACTTGTTTATAAAACACTTTGGAAGGAAAATGTATGTATCTTCCAAGGAAGTGGAATAGTAACTCTTCATAGCACTTGCATTTTGCACCATCAGATTAATCCCTAGAGCAATTTCACTCATTAGAATGGGTTTAGCTGATTATCTTTGACCTAAGCTCTAATACCACCACACTACTGCTTGTTGATTTGTTAATTCCAAGTGCAAGCCCATCAAGTTAGTCAGAAAATGAAAAACCTCTTCAGAAATGGCAGTCTCTATTCCTGCTAATTTTCGCATGCCTAAAGCCAGTTTAGTGCACAAGAGAGTAAACTATAAAGGCCTATTTTTTCCTTTATGCAGGAGCAATGAGTATTAAAAGGTATCAATTATTCACATTGGTTCCCAGCAGTGTAGAATTTCAAGAGGAAAAACAGAGATAGGAAGCTATAACTGCTTTTGAGTAGAGAGCAAAAATTATTTGGCGAAATGCAGATATCTCTGTACAGAGCATTTGGCTAAACATATTTGGAAACAAGAAAAATACACCCATCTTGGGTGTCTTTTCCTCCATTTCTTAATAACATGGATTCATTGCCAAAGTATGATTTCCAGAATTGAAAACTAAGATCAGAGAAGGCACTGAATAGCTCGTAGTTGGCATTACCAAGCCAAAAACTATTGACTTGAAAGAGCTTATGCATCTGTGAATGTTGAGAAACCACACTTGGCCCTTTGCCTCCTTGGCTTGAATCAGCTGCACCTACACACCACCAGCTGAGCATTTATAGAGAGTTGATGGGGCTTCTCTCCAGCTTATTCATGTGGAAAACAATGTCCAATATATACCAAGTTAGCATCTCTGAGTTTTGGGGAGGTCCTTGGGGGTGGGGGTTAGGTTTTTCTTTTTTCATTTTAAAGAAAGAGGTAAGAAGCAGCAGTGAAAGGAACATGAAAATGGGAAGTGTTGACAATACCTGAAAGTATTTCTTTATACTCCATGAGTAAACCAAGGAAGTAAAGCTTTGCATGGGAATACAGATTACACAGGTTAGAATTGGGGATAGTATTGAAACAGTTAATGAACTAAACCAGGGAATAAAACCAGTGGTTTTTATTCAAGCAGCTGTCATACTCATGGTAACAGCATCACACAATCTGCAAGAGCTGAAAAGAAAAGACATATTAGCTTTCTAAGCCTTAAGAAGGTAACCACCCTACCCATCAGGTATTTGATGAATTTGTCCATTTTAGCTCTTCCTAATGGAAGAGACTCAATAAAAGACTGGCTTCTGTTTCCTTCTTTCCCCAAAGTCCTTAAATTATTGTTACAGTGGTTAAGAATAGTGATAGAACCATGCATTTTTCTAAATAAAAAAAAAAAAAAGAAAAGAGGGCTAGCTTTCCTTTATGGTATTTTCTTAATGAATTCAACAGGGAGAAAGAAGGATATCAAGGGTTTATGAAGTGTTTAAACATAAAACCAAGGAATTATAGATAAAGTTCCAAACCATTAATTCATTATATACTGTGAATTGGACAACCCCAGTGAGATATCATTTCCAGAAATGAATCAAGCAAAGCTAACAGCAAATGGTTAACACTCCGAACCTCTGAAACACTCCTTGATTCAATTCAAGCTGCAAACCTCTATGTTTAGAAGCTAATTTACACTGGAATCTTGAATTTAATCATCTCTTCTCATGCATTTGAAAAGGATGACTTTACTTCACATAGTCTAAATTAACTTTGAAATTTTGCTACACATAGTAATATAATATCTAGTCAGATATGCTGATCTTACCTTGAAATAAATTAATTGCTTGATTCCTCCTCCTAATATTATCCTGATGCTGATAAAATTTCCCTAGGCAGCATTATGAACTGCTCTGCTCTTTGTTCAAATAGCTTAGAATGTATATAAAATCACACAAAGATCATCAGTGATGGAGAAAGAAACAGTTTTTAGACAGGAGGAAAGAAGAGATGAAAGGGAAATAATTTTCTCTTTAATCAGAAGTTCACCAATTTCAAAATGAGTAGACCAAAGGCCACTGAACTAAATTTAAAAAAATTTATATTTGCAAAGTGAGGGCAATGTTGAATTTTCATTTTGTTGTTGTTGTTACTTCAAAGTCAATACAACTCCTACCTGTGCCATTATTTACATCATACTTACTGCAAGAAGATTGCCAAAGTGATTAGCTATTTATTTCCAAAAGTGCTCTGAAGAATCCTCTGGAAAGGAAAATTCCGAGAGGTCTAGATGTTCAGGCAGTAAATAAGGTGCGAGGTTTATGATTTTCTCTTCCTCAAGAAACAAATTCTGCAATCAGTAACAAGGAAATAAAACCCCATAATCAATATGAAGAGAGCCCTCCTATGCTTCAGACTGTATGAAGGCAGATGTGTTTTTTGATAAGAGTCCTCTAGCTCAGGAAGAAAAATGTCAAGTATTACCATGATCTAGTGGGTTTATGCTTGTTCAACATTTTAAGAGAACAGCATGTTCTTTAATCCTTCTAAGCCAAGGTCCAAGGTTCATAGAATCACACTCAGGCCCTCTTAAGAAAGTAAACCAGTGTGATGATAAAATTCATTATTATTAATTAACATACTACAGATTTAAAACATGGTTTATCTTCACCATGCTGAGCCTCTGCCAATCCACAGGAGTCCATAACAATTATCTTTCCACAGAACAGGATCCGAGAACAGCCATTTTTAGGAATACTAAGAAATTTTCCACAAGGAAACTCTATAGAATGGCATTTTAAAAAGAAACTGCTTTAAGGGTGTGGGAATTGTTAATTTAATTCTAAAGCAGGAAATTGTCCATGCAGTAGAATCACACATTTTTTGGCACACTGGAATAACCATGTTGTGGTATCTCCACAAAGTACACTGGTCCACAGGCTGAAGCTACACTTTGCTAATTTGACAAGATACTGCCTTCTTCCATTAAAGATTAAGCAAATGTAATCAACTCCCAATTTATTTACAGCATATTGATACTAATATACCCCCTCACTTATTTCTCCCAAATTAATAATCAAAATGTTGAGTCTGACACTGGATTCTTAAATACATATGCCACAAATCTCAGCTAGAGAGTGAAGTTACAAATAACAGCTCCCTAAGCTCAGAGTTTGCCTCTAAAAGGGGAATCCTTCTCTGCCTCTGAAACTCCCCTTCCACATTCCCTGTCCTCCCAGACGTGTTCCTTCTGCTCAGCTCTGCACCCAGCACATCCCTGGAGGAGCACTCTCCCATGCCCTGAAATGCAAGTCAAGGACAAGCATTTCAAACTTCAGGGAATGACACAGGAAGCCAAGTTAAGCACCTGTTATTTTAGAAGTATTTTTACAACCGATGTTGTTTCATTAGTAATGTGGTCTTACAAAAGCCAAGCTCTAGAGACAAGATAGTTCCTATCATGGTACCAGAACACAACAACTTGAGACAGACTATCCAGAGCAGATTATAAAGTTTATGATTGATCTCAAAGGAACTTCATTATTTCAGCTGGCCATGAACAACTACAGAATTAGATCTGAATTTGAGACATTTTCCTTTAAAAGACCTCCAGAAAAAACTGAGATTTTTTTTTTTTCAGTTTGGACAAAAAACCCAAAACAAACAAACAAAAAAACCTACTAAAAATGTATAAGCAAAATTAGCTGGTTTACTGTTAGTCCCTTAACCATAGAAAGGCATAGAAACAGATAAATTACGAGTAAAACTAAAAAGAACTCAACATTAAATACTTCAGGGTTGAGACTGAAATATTATCAAGCAATTTGTATTAGATCAGGCTTTCTGCTACAGCAGAAGCTCATCCCAAAAATATGACAAGAGATGCTACAGCACAAATTAAAGAGAGATGAAAATAATTAACTGAAGACATAAATAAGCTCCATTTTGTGTCTCTTCCAGGAGGAAGAAAGAAATATCAGACAAGGATATGCCTCATGGCTAAAGCTTTACAAATACAGAGAATTAGCCCAAAACTAGCTACTGTATCAAGAGTATACAATAGGTTGCAGATGGGAAGAACAAGAGACCCTTAAACTTTAGTTTAAGTGCATATTACACAAGACAAATTGGACAAGCAAAACAATTTGCTTTGCAGAATTCACACAAGGAAATGCTATTTGCAGAAGGCTAAAAATGTTCTCCCAATATTGCATGGTATTTGAATTATTATATAGAGAGGCAAAAAAATTAAACATCTTGAAAATCAGTTCCACTTGTCATGAAAAGAAAGTTTCTGAGGAACAATAAAAGAGGCTCCAAATTGAACTTCATCAAAAAAACAATACAATTGCTCTAGTATCAAAATTCAAATTGGAGAAGAAATGCAAGATATAAAAGTTCTCAGACTATTTCTTGTAAATTAGAAATATAACCTTTCATGGGTTCTTTGCTGAATATTTTTGTGCAGCAAAGACCAAAAGTACCAGAACATCAGTCATCATCTAACATAGGGTCTGCAAAGGATTGTTAAAACTCCTACCTATGATCTATGGTTCCTTTTGAACAGAAAGATAAATGCCTTGAACAAATTAAGAACAGGCTAAAACAAAGTCAGTGTTGAAGACTCTGGAAGTTGTAAGGCTGTAGGAAGAAAAAAATCCTAGGAGGATTATTTTCAACTTAAATACTCTAAAAAGAAACAAAAGCAGAGCAGGGGACAGTCAAAGAAGGAAACAGTTCTCTCAACAAAATTTCAGAGTCCAACCTTGTTATCATGTTTTTGCACTATGTTCAGAAAACCTTCAGAACTATCTACAATGATTAAAGCACCTCTCACCTTTTTGTACAGGAATCAAGAAGTTGTGGGTCAGCTCCATTCCACATTCCCATCTCTTACTGCCATTTACTTGACATGCAAACAAATCTGATACTGAAGATGTAAATGTCACAGAATCATAGAATGGTTTGTGTTGGAAGAGACTTTAAAGATCATCAACATCTCAAGAGACTTCCCCTCTGCGAGAGATCATCTCTTCAGGCAATACTGCCATGGTTTCATACATTTATTGCTATTGAAACTGATTGAGAAAATGGTGGAGCTCAGTTCTTAGAGCCCATTAGATTGTTAGAGGCATAGTTTCTTTTCTTCTTTGAAAATTCAAGGCAAAAAGCTAAGCTGTTCTCCACATCAGCCAGAGAATCTTAAAAACATAATAAAAAAGGACAAATTCCAGTGCAATTGAAGCTCAGAGGCAAATCTCACTTTGCATGGATATGCTGATTTGCACATCCCAAGGAACACATCAGTCTATCCTTCGAGCAAGATAAGACTACTTCAAACACACTTGTCCATCTACTCCTCACCCCCATATTGACGTGCTCCTCCTCCCTGTCACCGTTCAGGTTTGGTTATCCAACAGCACTGACAGGGCTGTTCATCCACAGCTCACCTCCCTGTATCCAGCTGAACCTTGTCTTCAATACACTTATTTACTACTGCTGCTCGTCTGAGACACAGCAGAAGTCAGACAATGTTTCACAGAGTCTTGAACCCTTTCTTTCAGAAGCTTCCAGAGCACACAGAGCACTGCTTCATTAGTTCCATGACCAGAGAGAGCAGAGCATCCATCACTGAGCAGCTGACACATACACCCAGACCTGGAAGACCTAAGTGATGCAACAGGATGCGATTACCCCTTTCCTCTGACAGAAAAAGATACATTTCCTGCTTTATTAATTTATCGCTATTGTAATAAGGTGGTGCTCCAGCCACAGATATTACATTAGGGAGTAATGGTCACATACCTGTCTTTACAGATGGGGCCCCAATTCCCCTTGTAACACATGTAACTCATAAAACATAACACACTAACACAGCACATGAAACCTGATGAACTGCCTCCTCTTTCCTGAAGGCCAGTCCTGTCATCCACGTGGTGGGCACTGAGTGACACCACCCTGCACTCCCCACTCAGCCACACAGAAAGCTGTCTCTGGCACTCAGAAGGTAATGCAGCCCTTCCTCAGTTTGTGACATTGGGGGTATCATCACAACATCTCAGAACAAATGTAAAGGAGCTCAGTACACAATCTCATATGTCCCTTTATCCCCTTTTTTCTTTTATGTTTACAACCAGTTGAAGAATTGAGCATTAATATTGCCATCAAACCCTCTCCTCGACACATGAATTCACAGGTTTTCCAAGGCATGACCACTGAATCATGTCAGAATTCAGACAATGAATGCCAGTTGCATCACTTTTTGTTAATCCTTTTGTTCCTTTAGCCCAAGGCTAGTATTTCTTTGGATCAATATAAATCTTTTCTGTCATCTAACTTTTGCTGTCATTCTGTGAATTGGATTTATGTATTATGCTGCTGAGCCAATATCTTCATCTATCCCTGGTGCTGCAGTCCTGCTCCTCCTGACAGGTACCCTGTGAATATATCATTATCAATCTCCCTGATCCTCCCAGGTTTGTACATAAATTCACCTCGCAGGAATTGATTTCCATAAAGTCATAAGTCCCACCCCATTAAACGCCACCTGCTGAGACAGAGGCTTTACTCACTGTGGAGAGGCATGTTTGTTGTGTTCTGTGGCAAAGAGACAGTCTGCAACAGTCCAGTGGGGATGCCAGGAATCCAAAACAAGGGCACTGAAAGCTCCAGCTAATTTTTCACACCCATTCAAAGTGTTATTTATCTTAATCCTTAGTGCAGTATCATTTCCCACTCTATATTAGAACACCTCTTTGTACTTTAATAAAAGTATCAATTAAATTGTTACAGAAAAAAATAGGGGTTTAATTTTATACACTCAGCACATAGTATTGCTCCATAGTAGGAGCAATAGTTTGACCTCACAAATCTTCACATACACACAACACATGAAGCTGAGTCCTTGCCACTCAGAACAGCTGAAAAAGTTCAAGGGTTTTTTCTCTGCACTGCTACCCAGCCTTTAACATGTCAGCTGAACAGAGCGCCAGTCCAGAGTCAGGAGGATAACAGACACAGTTTTCAGAAACATTGTTGGTACTGGGACAGATTCACTGCTGTAATAAGGTATAGTAAAGCTGTAAGAGTATTATCACTCTTGATAGTGCAACACATTTTTCACTAATTCAGAAAATACTTGAAAGTTGGTGCCTTTATGTGTTTTTTCTTCTCCATCCTTCTTGCATACACCGCAGATGATGACATATCAAGCATACAATTATGCAGCCAGAGGAAACAGATTCTGAGAACATTTGAATACTAGCACTAATTACAACTTTTTTTCCACTTAACCTTATTCTTACTCATTCCTAAATACTACACTTGCATTTTTCTCTCTGGGTAAAAAGCCCATATACATAAAGAAATACACATATATATTTATGCCTGTATTTACACCAGTGTATGACAAATTGAAACATGCATTTCCTTCCAATCTACCACGAAGCTGACAAACTCTGTAACAGGAAACAATGTCCTACTCTTTATCATACCACACTGTGACAACAGGAAACAAAACAACCTCACCATGGACACTGCCTTCTGGGTTTGGTGATTCAATCCAACATTACCATTTCAAGCTATTCACGAGCACCATTGAACCCAGAAAAACTTCCTGAAGTACCAATCTCACATTAGACAGCTCAGTTCTTGGCCCTGGCTCAGCCACAAACACCACCACATCTCCTGGCACGAGTAGCCGATTTTTGGTAGCCTTTCCTACATTTATTTCTTTAATTAGATCTATTTTTTGAGCAGACAACTGTACTACCATAGCAAATAATACAGATAATCAATAACACAGAAGCAAACCAGCCAAGGATATGGATAAACATCCTTGTCCGATTCCCTTGCTTGTGTGATCTTCACAGGTACAGCCATTCAGACCATCAGCACCGAGTGAGATCCCCAGGATGCCTCCCTACCCCCAACAAGGGCTCAGGCACTTGTTTCAACAGTTTTTGTTTGAATTTTGAGGTTTGGGGTTTGTTTTTTCAAAATCCCAAATACTTTCAACACCAAACTTTGCAACTCTCATAAAAATGCCAATTTCTTTTTTCACCAAATATGTTCTGCCAGTGTTCCTGGATGTTTACTTACATTAAATAAAATCCCTTTTAATCCTTATAGGCCAAGACAACACTATTTAACATGGTAACTAAATGATTGATCAATATTTCAGAAGGGAAAACAAACATTATAACCAGTAGCCGTGTAGAGTTTATTAATGGTAGGAAATCTCTACAACCCAAGTAAGGATAAAATCAACAACTTACAGTTAAAACTGCAGGTAAACAGATAGTTTAATTACTAAGAATATCTGTCAGGAAATGTTCTTATTTAGAGTAGCCATGTCTTTTGTTGGGTTTTATCATTCTTCTTAAAACAATTTACCTTATTCTGCAAACAATTGTTTGTAGCTGTTTCTGTGTGTTAACAGCAAATAGTAAAACACTATTTCTGATGTAATTTTGTTCTCATTCATCCTTTGTCACCAGAGAGCAGACAGGTCTGTCCCCCCACAAAGACCATTAATAATTTATCCTGATAAAATAGAATATGTATATAGCAATTACAGACATGAACCAATTTGGATCCCACCATCTCCAGATTTTTGTTTCAGTTACTGCACTTTTCCATGACTGTAAGTAACTTGGCAAAGATAATTCCTTTATTCTAACTGTTAAAGTATTTTATGTTTTCTCACACAAAGTGTGCAACACAAAAAATCTTAGCTTATGGTATAGCAACACTATAAGACTGCACTGTCTGGTACACTTAATTGCCTAAATGTTGCTAAAAAGGCAGATTTTGTTTTTCCTTAGTCCAAAAAAGTTCATTACATCCGAACCAAAACGGATTTTCAGAACATCAGATCATCTCATTTTATTGCTGACCATGCCAGTAGGCAAGGATCTCTAAGATTAGATTCTTGTACCATTTCTCTTCTGAAGTTTTAATTAATCCAAAAAGTAAATTTTATTTTAGAAATTAGAGGAAAATACAACATTTATTTTCTTCCACATTATATATTATTTAAAAAACCCTGCAGTAATTCAGTAGAATTATTATGGAGCCTCCCAGGAAAGATCAGTCACAGTGAGAAAACAATAAATAACAGACTGCCCATCAAGCCAGGTGAGCCTTCACTCTGCAGAGAGATGTACTCTGCAGCAGGTATAGATCAAGAGTCACTTTGTGGAGCATGATTGGATGAAAACATATTTATAAATCCTAATACTTCATAATTCCAGTTTTGTATACTCTTTTCTGCAAAGGGAAGGGTTTAGAAGTCAGCTTTAGCATATTTGTTCTAACAACTCTTGTGGTGAATGAAATTTTGACAAATATTAAATATTGAATGTTTGAAATTTTCAATCTTTGGAGATTGTCATTAAAAGTAAGATTATACCACTGTTTATTATTCAAGGAGCATAATCAGTGAATGCTTTAACTATGTCTAACATCTAAAATATGCAAGAACTGCAACAGAAAATAATCAGTGGTTTAAATAGGACCTATTTTAACTATGACTGTAACCAAGACAATTACAGTGTTAATAATGCAATGACAATTGAAAGCCAGTCTCTTATGACTGATTTATACAGACTGAAGTAGGTAGATGTTTTATGCTACAGGTGGATGTGAGGTCATAAGAAACCACTTGACAGTCTTCCCAGAAGTACAGTGTCAAAAAGGTCACCTGTGGTAAAGGATCTTTTGGATTAGTCTTTCAAATCAATGCATGAATTAAAGACAATTTACATATAAATGGGCTAATACTCCAGCTTTGAAATTAGATGAATTTTTAAGAGATTTAAGAAACAGTCGAAAAGGTCAGCTAGGCATTAAGTATACATAATGCAATTTTTAAAAACTTCTTGTCCTGAAACTGCATGGTTCTGGTTTATTAATATTTTGTATTCATGGCCTGTTCTCCCTAGAAAGGTGTTGCCAACTATTTGGGAGCAACTGCAGAAAAACAACCCGGGTCTGAGACAGCAGATTTCAGGTAAGTACTTAGACAGTACTTACCTTAGACAGTGAAAGACTTAGACAGACTTAGACAGTGAAAGTTTGTTAATATACACATATTTTAAAAGCCTTTTTGTTTTCATAAGGCAAGACTAAGGAGCTTTAGTCAGAGTCAGGGAAGATACACTGGAAAACCAACAACAGAATCTCAGGGACACACCTCATATGACTTTTCCTTCATGCAAATCAAGGCTCCAGTAGGATTTGTTTCTCCCCCCTTAGACCATTATGACAAGAAGGTCTTATTCATCCCTGTACAGCAGAACCTGCTCAGGATTTTATCGTGCCTCACAGCCCAACTGCCTGGCACAAATGAAGGCAAGATCTGACAATTAACCTTTGGGGGAGGGGAGTGTTCATAAGTGTATAAACCATCTTTTGGAGTCAGGGTTTCTCTTCACCTTCAGAAAGAACCCTTAAATCTACTGTATTATTTAAGGTAGGCATTATTTCCTTAGGTATTTGTTTGATCTCCCTTTTAGATATATCCATAGAGCTACATACTATGTTCAGCTTCCTAGTCACCTTCCCAGTCATGGATGGCACAGAATTCAAAGAGTCAAATAATGGACAGTGAAATAAAATCCTCTCTTCAAGGCCAAGGTTAGGCAGACAGTGTTTGCTCAAACCAGCCAAGTAAATCCACTACCATGAATAATTAAAATAAGAATACCTAAAAAAATAAGTATTTAAAAAAATTTTCAAAAAAGTAGTGACAGTAAGGTACCAAGCAATGCTGATGCACAGGCCTGCCTATTGATGGGACATGAAAAGTAGCCAAAGCACTTGTATCTGATTAAAAAAAAAAGAAATAATATTTTTATAACAAAACGACTGCTTGCTAAAATGCAAGAAGAGTTAATTTCTGCTGTGCTGAAAAACACCAGTTACAAGATTTGGTTTTATTTCTCATTACCCAACTCTGATTTGATTGGTAATAAATTAAACTAATTTCCCCAAGTCATGTCTCCTTTGCCCATGATGGTAATTGGGAGTGATCTCTCGACACACCCACTCAGCCTTTCATTATATTTTTCTCTCCCCTGTCCAGCTGAGCAGGGGCAGTGATGGAGTGGCTTTGGTGCGCACCTGACATCCAGCCAGGGTCAACATGCCACAATCCCACAGTATTTAATAATACTGATTATTAATCATAATACTGACAAAAACAGCATGTGTCACCAACATTAACAATGTAGTTCTATGAATAGATACAAAATCATTCATAATGAAGTTCACAATCCTCCCATGCAGTTAACTTTAAATATGACAGAATTCTAAAGAAAATAAGATTATCTAATCAACCTTGAAGATAGTTTCCTTAGAAAGCCTGTTTTCTATCATACTGTGCAGTGCAAAACTGAATTCTGTGTGATAATTATTAAATTGGTCCCTTCCCTTACAGGAAGCAAAAGAAATCAACAGATGCTTGCAATGACCCCTGCAGCAAAACACAATCAAAATCAAGAAAATGTTACAGTTTGAGTCTATTTCTGAAGAGAAACAATGAATGTGTATAGATACAAAGAACTGAGGCAGAGAAAAGGATAATAAAGGCATAGAAGACACACCACAACTAACAAACCGTGGGTAAGCAGTAGCAAATCAGTTTTTAGTTTACACTAACCTTAAGAACCAAGGTAGCTTAGCTTCAAAATAAAATGACAGCGTTTTTAGTAAAAGAGAGTTCAAAAGAGGGAAGTGCTCTCCAGTAATTTGATAAACCATTGGTAAAGTATAGAATACAGAAAATATAGAAACACAAAGTATTGACCATAAAGTAACAATGGACACCATACAACCAGTTCCTATGAATGGACTACTGTAGGAGAGGCTCCTTGTCCCAAAAGCTAACTGGGCCAGCAAGTATAAAACACAATTTAAGATCACTAAAAAGATTTTAAGCAAGAATTCTAACAAAGAATTTGAAGACTCTTTTTATTGTCTTCTGCTGGTAAATTCCTTCTTAAAGAATCCAAAATAGCTTAACCCCATTACAGATTTACCTTGACTATGCCCATAAATGGTGTTATTTCTTTAGTTGCAGAAATATTTTTTGAATACAGAAATATTTTTTGAGTAAAAGCTACTATAAAACTGAACATTTAATCCTATGCTACAGTGGCCTCAAATGCAACAAATACTACTTTTATAATTTTTAAGGGTTTCACATATGAACATGCTGTTAGTCAGAGGAACATGAACTTTTGCACATACATAATGAGACTGAAAGCACATGTGGAACAATGCTCACATTTCCAATCACTGCTTTATGAGAAGAATGCAAAAAATAAAGATATAAAGATATCGCTCAATCATGCAGGTACTGGAAGATCTGGGATAATAAAAAAAAAAACCCTTAGAGGAATGAGGTCTAGACTTCAGAAAAATAAATTAGGAGCAGATCTTGCCAAGTTACACAAGAATTTTGTAGAAGAAAAAAAGGTCTCGTTTATAAGGCTATAGAAGCTTGTGTCAAATATAACAACAAAGGGCATGAACCTGAGCTGAGGAAAGGTCTTCTTCAAAGGGAGTGTTCGAAGAAATGCTGCACACAGGGAAGAGTTATGATGGAAAATAAACCACTATGACAACCTTTGCAACAAGTGATATAAACTTTAAGAGGTGACAAGCATGTGAAAGACAGTTATTGTGCAAATATAGAAAAAGGGAGAGACAGATGTCTGGCCTTTTCAAAAATAGACTTTGCATCCATCCGCCTCTAAATCACCAGCGTTACAACCCTTTCTGCTGCCTCACAAGTTCGTTAAAAGAGAAAATTGACACCAAACCAAACTGAAGGATCTAACAAGAAGATCCTGACAGTTGAAACGGCTCTTAGAGATTCGATCTCCAAATGTTATTGCCTGAACTTACTCATTTCAGTGAAGGAATAAATCTTGTCCCATCTATTTCAGAGCCTTCATTTCTCTTCTAATGAGTCTTCTACCGGAAGAAGTTTTGATTCAATAATTTGGGTTTTTTAAACCAAGTGTATAATCTTCAATGAGTACTTATCAAAAATATACTGAATTTATATATCAAAAAGTTTAAAACTCTTATCTCCTGTCATCTGGACATTACCCAGAATTCTATATCTTTACAATTCAGAAAAAAAATACTCTCTTTTCCAACTGTATGAAACATCAAGTTGAATGCTACTTTTGAATCCTACAGATAAACATTACCTTTCAAGTTCTGACCAACTGCAGAATAGACAAAGAAAACTGTCCTAAGGCAGGCAAGCCTCTGAGGAAATCCAGGCTACCTTTGGAACTGTATTCTCAGGAAGGTTCAAAGGTAGCTTGTGTTCATCTTCATTACACGTTCAAGAGCACGCAGTTTCAAAAGTGAAAAATAACTCTCACCATAACAAGTCTCACTAACACAAACATAATCAAGTTAGGATGGCTCCAGATGCTCAGTTCTTCAGTAAAGGGATCAATAAAATAGCTTAAATCACAAAATTCCATTAAGAAGTTAACTCCATTTTACCATATGCAACACAAAACAAATTCTACCAACCACAGTCACCTGCTTGCTGAAGAGGGAAACCACCTCTCTGGAGTTAACATTTGTTACTGTCTGTGCTACCTCCTTTGACTGAGAGATTCATCTTGGGCTGCATCATTCAGTAATGTTGCTAATAAGAACAATTTTTACCATAATTACTGTATTTTAGAAAGCATAAAGAAGTTGGTTCTTTAATGATTTGTGGTGACTTTCATCATAAAGAAGACAATGTGTCAGTTTACCAGATGCCAGATCATGCAATGGATCATTAACAAGAGGGTGTTTTCTGACTACTTCCCAAATAAATACCAGCTGGTTTGTTCTCAGCAAGCAGATTCAGTCACAAACATCTCTCATCTGATTCACTAAACTACTGTCAAACTCATCATGTAATAAAATCTCCAATGTTCTTTCATAACTTCTTTGTTTCAAAAGCAGTACACTACACACACTACTGTGCAAAGATCCAAAATGACACAATCACTATTTTCAGACTTAAAATTACTAGTAACTTAGTAACATTTTTTTTATTTAAATTGGGAAAAAAAAGTATATATTATACAACTATTCCAGATGTACCCCAATGGTGATCAGGTTATAAGATAAAGAATAGTACATCTTATCTGTCAAGGGAATTTTGAAGGTCAACATGGTTGAAGAGAATCATTCCAAGTGCCTAAATTTAGGCCACTGCATTTGAACAAGCATGTTCACACATCCCAAACAGACGCCAAAAACCAATATACTTGGCTATCTGGAATTTTCTGTATTTTTTAGACATGACAATATTGCTGCTCCCTGCCAATCTGCTGCTGCTCCTCCTACAGAGAGGCACCTGACCCTGGCACAGCTCCCCGCCAGGACAGTGCTGAGAGTCATCAGCATTGCCTTGTTGCACCAGTGGAAACATGTGCAAGTCATACTCATATCCTTTTCCAGCCCATTTCCACAGAGGAGAGGGATGGGGGCAAAGAAAACCCACAATAAAACACACCGGAGGGGAGAAAACCCAACACTATTCTGAGCACTCCACTGTCTCTATTTATCTCCTTTGGGGAGCAAGCTATTTCCAGCAGACTCAGTCTCCTTTTTCCTGCCTCTTTCTCGCCATAAGTATGAAGCTGGGATCAGGAAAGAGACATCTATTTGTTCCTCTCTGTCACTAGAATGAAAACGTCTCCTGCTACTTGGTCAGCTCTGGACAAGACCTCATTTCTCTGAAGCAAGCATAGGCCATGGCAGAAAAACAAGAATAAAAAAGATAGACATGAAAGAAAAAGGGTATAACTTAAAATTTTGTTTCCCTTTTGCAAGTGACCTGTTTATAGAAGAATAAAACTCTGTCATAGTTAAGGAAGTAGAAATTCCTCAAATAAAGCACAACATTTAAGAGCAAGAACTCTCCATCATCAAAAAGCAATAGTTACTTCCAACAAGAGTTGATAATGACCATCCACAGCTTTACGCAAGAGAAAAGGGATAAACATCACATACAGAATAGCTGCTGGTTATCAGTGAATAATTTAGAACTCATTTACTAGGTATGTGTCTGCCAACACATCAGTTGCTGGAGTTGCTCATTCCAGAGCTAAACTAAGTAGCAATTTCAAAACATTTTTTGTACAGAGTGCTTAACAATTAATCAAGACATAGCCAGGGTTTTTCGAATGAAGCATTTTTCCTTTCATATCACAGACTTAATAATGGGTTTATTCTTAAATTGATGGTAATATTTTGTCTTCCTAAAAATATGAATGCACTTTCCTGCAACATGTACATTTTATATCACCCTGAGACCAAGTGCAAGCAAACAACTCTGCATATGATCTTACTCATATTTTCAGCCTACAGAAGGATAAAGCCATTTGACTCACCAAAGATGATCAAAGAACATAAGAGCTGCATGGTAGCCTGACACAAATTTTGTCCTGACATATTCATATTGGGAAGATGACTGAGTTTCTGATCCATTTGCATGCCCAGCTAGCCTTGTATATCTTATCTAACATCAAACTTTGTTTACGTTTCAGTCTGTTCTGTTTCAGTGAGAGGAAAAAAGTCTTTCCCCTCTTTGCAATGGTCATTTTTGTGCTAAACAGCCTCAGTTCTTGGGAATTTGGAAGGTGAGAAGTACTCAAGATGATAAAGCGAGATGCCATTTCAACTAGATCAGCCAAGAAATTTATTTATAGAGCAGGAACATAATTTACTTCCTCCACCTCTAATAACTGAAACCACAGATGATTAATTTATTATATACCCAAGGCTTTGATACTTCAATACACTGAACACCAGCCACATAACTCCATCTCATGCTTTCTTGGATCTCTCCCCTTACACTCCACTGCAATTTACCAAAACAAACCCACAGCCTTGACTAAGACCACCACCATAACAAGACTAATGAAGCCCAAACGTATGAACCTTCTTTGCTTCCCAAATCAGAAGTAACATGGTAGCTCCTAATAAGAAGGAAAGATATTTTTATAGAAAGATTTTTCTTTGAGCTCTAAAACCAGTGAGATTTCCTCTCTGCAAAATTAACAATTCACTATTGAATGGTTTTGATTTCATTAAATAATTTCTCCAGGGAATCGCTATTAAGTTACCAGCTCACTAGCATGATCACTTGGGGTTCCATTATTGTCACATGCATTTAAATGGAAAAGACCAAAGAATTCAATGGCTGGAGATAGTCTGGCTTGATGAAACTTTAATTTCAGAATTCTCCAAGGCACACCAGCTGCACAATTCAGCTCCCCATTAAATAACATTAGCTTCATGAAGAATTAGAAGATGGAGAAGGCTAAAGGCAGGAAAGAAGAAAAGAGCAGGAGAACAACATATTTGAGCAGAAAGTCAATCCCTCTCCAGAGGTTGGGGTGTACAGCTGGGTACTCTGTTTACCAGTGCCAAGCCTCTTGGCTTCATAAAATCTGCTATTGTGATCAGATTAAAAACCTTTGCAAGAGCTACCGAGGAATAAACTCAGAAAAGATGAAATAACCTCACCCCAGCTCTGCCCACTGGGGGTTGGACTGCCCAGCCTAATCTCTCATTCAAACAAAGAGCCTTACATGCAGCCTGTGTCCTGGGTACCTAAAGTTGTTTTGCTTTACTGGATCTATTGTAGTCCTTCTCCTTCTTTCTAAAATGCTCCCATGAACAAGACTGTGCTCCCAGTTCAAGGACAAGCCATATAAGTTCAGACTCTCACAGGGATTCCTGTTACATGATTTACCTGGTTTGGGGTGGGATTCTTTCCCCTCAAAGGTGTTTCCAGAGAGTGTTTAAATAGGGACTCATATGGGAACATGTCACATGGATTGTGTTATTCATTTGTTTTTTCATTGTTGACACAAGCATGACAAGAAATCACTGAGAGGTCTTATTCATGTCATATCAAACAGAGCAGTTTATATGAGCATGTTCATATGAAAAACACACACATACATTAGGAGACTGCAGGAGGCCCTTTCTATGTTTATTCCAACTTTGCCTGAAAGAAAAAGAAACACAACTTAGAGGTCTTTCCTACAACAGGTCACAAAATTATTCTATGGAGAAATTCAACCACAAGTGCTTGTTGCGTGGGAAGAGGTGTGGTCTCCGCAGGAATCTTGCTGAACTCCACAGAACAATTCTGTTTGGGAGGACTCAGTTTGTATCTGACTTTTCCTCACACACTTTTGCCACAAAACCATCTAAATAAAACCAATTTAATAATCATTACTGCCTAGAGCATCAATTGTCTGCTACCTATTAGAGAAACAGTTGCCAAATGTCTATTTAATAAGCAGCATTGCAATTTGAAAACATTACCACCAACATGTATTTTAAGATAACCAAACACAAATTTTGCCATAAAGCAAAACTTTGACAAAACTAATGTTTATTTGGCAAGAAGCTTCAACATTGTTTTTCATTCAGATTTTCTTTTAAGCCTCAGCCCAAATATTATTACTATTATGAATTCCAGATTCTCATTAGATCTGCTTTAGAACAAGTCCCAGCTCTATCCTTACAGAGAGCGCAGCAAGAGCTAATCAGACTTCTGAAAGGGTCACATGAACTGACATGAACTTCCCATTACTCTGCAGTAAACCAAGGCATGGAGTGGAGAGAACAGAAAAGCAAAGGTACTTCTCATTCTTGTGCACTCTTAAGAGCTCCTTGTTAGGACCTATTTTAGCTACACAAGTATTTTAGCTTCAAGGATAAGAAAAAAATCCATCCTATATGGTACAGAGGATGGTTAGAGTGATTTTGCAGTGTGCAAGGAAGGGACATTATGTCCCTATGCATTTCACCATCAATTACACAAGTGTGTTATAGGGGAATGGAGATTAACATTCCTGTCATACACAAGATGTATGCAGCTGTCTCTTATTATTTGGTGAAGGTCATGAGTAAGGCCAAAGTTATGACTGCATTCTAGCTAAGTAACTCAGCAGTCCCTTTTTCCAAATGTGAATTCATAATAAGTTACTAGGAAATATGAGCCTGGGGTAAGAAATATGCCAATGTTTAGGAGACAAGCATGTGCAACAATCCATACTGTTATTGCAAATTAGAGACATTTCTCTAAGCATAAGTAAAAAGACATCATGAACAGAATTAACCTAATGTGGCATTTTGTCACCCTATAGAGTGTTTAAAAACACTGCAAAGTGCTCTAAGTAGTAGTTTGCTGATTCTATTAAATCCCTCCATCCAGGTGCACATTCTGTGCTTGCCAGTAAGTTTTCTATTGTTTGGTTGCCAAGCATATGAATACTGTCATCCAATAAAAGCCTTATGATTTCATAAAAGTAAGATAAGTATTTATAAAGAAGTAATATTTTGTTCCAGAAATCTCATTCCAGTGTTTGAGACCAATTGTTCAATCAGAAGAACAGAAATTCATACTTGGTTTTGTATCTTCTCCCAAAGCATCTTTCTCAAATGTAAACAAAAAGTTAACAGCAACAAGCACAGCATTAGGTATTATGAAAAGGTAACAACAGGGAAAGGAAAGGCTTGAAGGAAGGAGAAATTCTGTTTGGTAGGGACACAGGACTTGAAAATACAGGGTAAATTTGATTGTTAGTGACCACCCTAGGATATTCACTCCAACACTAGATTAGATTTGGCAGGTGTCAGAGTTGACACTCAGAATTTGGAAATCTAGCCCAAAATGCCCTGAAAAGAGTCCTTGGGACTGCCTCAATATCAGCTACTGGGAACACGCTTGTTGATTTGTTCCAGCAGTTTCTGAGCACCACATCTGAACCAGGATCTGCGCTTACAACCAAAAACCTTCCTGAGATTGAGAAGGTACAGAAAGTACTTCCCAGAAAATAATCACAGGGAGCTAATTCATGAATAATCTAATTTTAATAACTAACAACTCTAGGAAACCATGCCTGGAGAAAAGCGGCAGTAACCAATCATTCCAGTAGCAATGCTCAAAGGAAGGTCAAAATATTGGGACAGACTCCTTGAAACCAAGAGGCTTCTGCAGGAACCCACTTCCATCACCATCTTTGGCAGTTGTAACAGAACTAGTTTCCTTGTTTTTATCGCCTATATTTTGGTAATTTAAGCAGTTTACTGTATTAGAAAGAATAGGTCCTCCTGCCCTAAATATTCTATGAACACAGACAAGTCCACAGCCATGAAGAGACTCCATGGTCCAACACCAGGGACCAACACTGAATCACATGAAGTTTTTCATATTCACCACTGCCAAGGACAAGAAAAGGAAGATAAATGCTGATTCTCTTTTTCTCGACTAGAATGGGATACCTAATAAAGCCATTCCAACAGAAGGGGATTATTTCACAGGGTGCCAGGTCTCTGGAGAAATCACTGTGCACCTTCTTCACTGTTTCAAAGCCTGCCTTTGTCACAGAACTGACAGCCTTCAGCTGAGAGAGCACAGCAGAATGAAACGCACCGGCTCAAGTATTCACAACCAGCTTCACTCCATCTAGGAAATATCCACGGCTGCTTTCACTGCTGTTCCAGGAATTAATCAGTTGCCTTTTCATTTTTTTTTCCATCTCTCTTCCATTCATGGCTAGCAGATTTTATACACTCTTTCAAAAATTCATTGTAATGATAGCATCTGAGCTGTTAAAAAAACNCATTCTCACCCTATAAAAAGAACTCCCAAAATGTTTTGTCCTGCTTATTAATTAGATTACGAAACTTCTACTCTTAACCCTGAAAGAAAGAAAAAGCATACCTCTACATCTCAAGCTAAGCCTACAAGTAACTTTAGAGGCCAACGTAGATATACGTGAGAGATTGATAGAGAGACAGACTAGTTTTCAAGTCAATACTTTGAAGAGAATAACAGCGAAAAACAGAAAAAGCCTAGACAACTACTAGTTATGAAGCTGTATACTTGAACATAATTCAGGTACAGTTCTGAACTATATTAATATCTCAGTTATTTGACCTTCCTTGACATCATCCATGTTCACTTCTCAGCCTATGTCTTAGAATGATTAAGACTAAAACAGACACATGAAAAATACTTAAAAATAACTGTCAAGGGTTACAGGGAGGATTTCAGCTCATTATATTACAACTCCATCAATTCTCAGTTTCAGGGATTTTTCTTCTGTGGTGTGACTTGAAGTCTTACCATTTTGATTCTTTTGAACAAAACACACCAGATTTAAAAGCCCAAAGGTGTAGGCTCAAGTTTACAGGGCAGGACTAAGAACAGCCTTTTAAACATGGAGCAGGAAGACATTTGACTGTTTTGGTGGGGGTTTCATTATAGCCTAAAGCAATAAATGCATAATTATCATTAATTTCCATGTCATTTGGAGGATGAAGAGGGCTCCAAGAAAAAGTACAGAAAAATCAAAGAAGAAAGTACCAATTTTATAAATATCAGAATGTTTTTAGATGGATTTGGCATTTGCAACATAGAAGAGACATGAAGACATCCATTTATCAGGGTGTATGGGGGTGTTTTTGCAGCACTTGTCATCTCAAGTTCCATACTCCCACCTATTTGCCTGTACTGTCTTCAGCCTTCCACTTAGAGACCTAAAGCTCCCTGGATCAGAGAACTTGCTCCCTGTAGGTCTTTGAGACAGCTCTCCAAAGGGTTCCTGATTCACAGCTTGATTAGTCAGTACATCAATAATTCAATTTATAAGAACAAGGCTTGCCAAACCTATGATATATGTTACAAATGAAAAAATATTTCAAGTTTTACAATTGTTGGTAATGAGAGCAGCTCAGACCAGACTGAAAACATACAACAGTTGTTTGAAAACACAGAACAGTTGTTTGAAAATTGAAAAACATAATTTTTGCAAAACCCATATGCACAAACCTGAAAGTGGCAACTGATAAAAAATAGTCTTTTGAGAGCAGCTTCCACTAGAACAGACTTTAGGATGGATACTTTATTTAACAGCTACTGCCACAGTTTGGTGACATTAAAAAAACCCATATTTAAATATATAATCAAATGAGAAAATAATAAAGAGCTAAAGTAGCAAGCAATTTTGGTCATATCAAGTTTCCAGTGACGTGCTTGAGACTTCTTAACCAGTATCTCATGCAGCTGAACTCCAGCCTACTGCTAAATGGGACACACTGGAGTAACAGTCCTGAGTGTACAGAAGGAGAAAAACACCAAGAGGATTCATAAGCACATAGAATGCTATTTACATTCTGCTGAATTTTGTGTCTGTCAGGTCCAGTATACTGCAGGAAATCTTGTGTTTATCAGACATCTGGGTAAAATTTTGGAATGCTGGGAGATAATAGAAATTTCAAAATCATTTGAAAGAACCTCGTAAGTTTCTTGCCATGCTTCAAGATAGGGTTCTTTATAACACAATGACTACATGATTACTGTGAAACCATCCTAAAAGTCTAATTCTTGGAAGTAATACAAAAACTTCAGGAGCTGAGTGTTTGGGGACTATCAAAAAGATGGGAATATAAAAACATCTAAGACTGTATCCAGAACCCTCACAACTAAGATTGAGAGAGGTCTGCAGGAGAAGAGCTAAAAATGTTTTCAGCCTTAAGATTTTTTTTCCAATCAGAGAATCCCAGAATGGTTTGGGTTGGAAAGGACCTTAAAGATCTCCTCATTCCAACTCCATGCTGTAGGCAGGGGCACCTTCCACTAGAGCAGGCTGCTCAGAGCCCCATCCAACCTGGCCTTGAACTCTTCCAGGGGATGAGGCAGCCACAGCTTTTCTGGCCAACCTGTGCCAGGGCCTGCCCACCCTCACAGGAGCCAATTTCTTCTTAATATCTAACATAAACCCACTCTCAGTTTGAAGCCATTCCCTCTTGTCTTGTCACTACATGCCTTTGTAAAAAGTCTCTCTTCATATTTCTTGTAGGCTCCCTTCTTCCTCAGCTTTTTTCCCAAATATTTCATGAAAAGATAAAGATCTCCTGAAAACACTAAAGACAAACTTGGGAGTTGCTGTGATACTGAACAGCGCATCATTTAAGGTACTCAGTTCATGCTGGACAGCACAGAAATACTGAAGACTGCAGTGAATTTACAAAAACTGTCATAAATTAGACCGTGAACTAATCTGATTCTGGCCTTGATCACAGCACAGTTATTTTATATTTTTACCTGAAGTTCTTACATTTCAACATTCTCTGTAAAGAAAAGCCAGCAACACAAAGAACCTCACTGAATTTACATAATTCACAGTATTGACTTGCAAGAATGATGTCAAGCTTGGCCTGCCAGAACAACCAGCTTTCCTCTTCTTTACAGGAAGGCAGGACAACTCAGCTGGCACTTGCCAGACCACTGTTTTCTTATGGGGCAGGATACCAAACAGCAGCATTTACAGGGAGACTGCACCTGTCAAAGAACATTTGCTCCAAAAACTAGATGTATACTAACACAGACACACATACTCATATCCAAAGATTTGCTACAAGCCCAAATGCCAGGAAAGAGAGGAAAACAAAGGAAAACAGAACACACAAAATATTTATCCCCTTGAGACATACTTATGCCCCATTTTGTCATGTTCCCCCAGTCGTAGGGGCATACCTTGCTTCTCACGTGAAAGGCCTGGAATTCCATTTATCCCCTTTAAAATAGTTGCTCTACCTATTCTCTCACCATCTTTATATTCCTTTTGTAGAAAAAATAAAAAAGCCCCAGTACGAAAACAAACCAACCAACCCACACAGGACATCCCTGAACATACACAGTCAACGCAGGGAAAGCTTCCCAGGCACAGCTCTGTAGGCTGAACTTCGAACCTGGGGCTCCCAGGGGTCCTGCTGAGTCCAGCTCAGTGAGATAAATACCTGCTACACCTCGGCTAGCGGAGAGAAATGGGAATTCTGAAAGAAGACTAATGTTCAGAATTCTGGCCAAATAAGGCAAAACCTTCAACAAGTGAATTTTTTCTCTACTTAGGGGAACTTCCAGTAAATCAAATCCTTTTTTAAGAACACTTGAAATTCTCATGGCTTGCAGTTCAACAGAAGAGAAACTGAGATTAGAATCAGCTAAAAGGAACCAGGCTAAGCCCAGGAAAATCTTCAAGTTCCAACAGATACTTGCCCTAAGGACACAACTGAAGTATCAAGTTAAAAACTTCAGAGACAACCTCGCGGGCACATAGTTTATGACAGCATCTGGTCCCACACCCACTGCCCTAACCCCATTCCTCAAACTACCAAATGGATTTTGACAGTCCTGCTTTTTCTCTTTTTTCCTTTGTCTAAGAGCATGTCCACATCCCAGTTACACCTGAGATCTCTGACTATTTTGCTACACACTATAAAGCAGAAAACATACTTTACTCCAGGATGTGAAAGCCAAGGCTGTACAGAAACCTCAAGGTCTCAAACACTCTGGTCAGCCAGTTCCCTGCCAGGGCAGGCAGTTGCTGCCCTGATGGCTTTCTATTTTACTTAAGAATAAGCCATACATTGTTCAGAAAAGAAGCATGTAGAAACATCCACTATGTTTTCCATGACTGGGGAGGTTTCTTCTCTGGTTAGAGTTATTTCAAGCAGGGTTAGTTATGCACAAGTTTTCTAAGAGCCTATACAGGATTTAGAGCAGGACGTTGGCAATGGAGCTGCTCTGATCACCTTCCAGCACGCCTGCAAAACTCTTCAGACATCTTTCTTTTTCTTGAGAGCTGCCACAGCAAAGTAATTTCAACTTTTCCTTATTCCTCTTATAATAAACAAAAAACGTAAACGAAAACAACACACACAATCACAGAAAAGCCAGAAAATCTATTGTTCTGCAACCCAAATTCAGTAACTCAAAGATCCATAGCAAGGAATTGCAGATCCAGAATCAGCCGCAAAGCTCCCAGTAACTTCCAAGCAGCCCAGATGTCTCCAAAAGGAATGCAAAGAGGAATGACATCTGAGGCTTTCAAGGTTAGACAGCAAACACAAACACAGAGGAAAGCACTTTTCCCAGCAGTTCTCTGCAGCTTTCCTTCAACATCCTTGTTACCACCTCTATCCATCCATCCACCCCAGCAGCCTCAGGCAGTGACCTGCTGCCAGCCAGTCACGGAATTCTCTTCAGTCCTGGAAGCAACTTCACCCAACTGGGCTAGTCAATACTGGTTATTGACAAGTGAACACAGTCTGGGTGCCATTTCCTTTTTAAGCTGGTCAATTTTCAGTATTTAAGAACAAATATTAATAAAGATTATCAGTGTCTTGCTTCACTACTGGAAATAGATTACAGCTTTTCAAGAGATAAATTCATCTGGTTTACAAGTATTTATAGAAACAAAAGATAAAGTTACTGACAAACTGAATACACTACAGTATCTTCTAGCTACCATATCCACCCTGGATGTATTTTTACATGCCATACATGCATAATTTTTGTAGAAACCATAATGACACTACAGAGGCAGATAGACACAAATCCCAAATAAAGTCACAATTGAAAAAATGCTTCAATACAAGAATTGCTCCAGCAGAGATTACAGTAACATGTATGCAAAGGACAAGTTCAGAAAAGAGTAGACAGATTAAAATCTATACATGTATTAAAAGTCCCTAGCATTTACATAAGCATTTACAAGCTAAATAATAGGTCCATACTTTGAATTTGGATTAACAGTAAAGCAAACCCCAGGCAACATAAATGTTACTAAAAAAACCCAGCCAATAGAAAATTCACATTTCTGACTCTTTGCCAGATGATAAAAATGATTACCCCCATGCAAAATAGATTCTTCAAAGTTACCATACTGCAACATTTAATTTGTCTGAGTACTCCTAATGTAGTTGCACACTGCAATGAGAATTTGAATTTTAGATTAAGCTAATGAAGGGCAAAGTATTTCTTCACACACACAGGCAGAAAGTCTATTTAAGAGCCAGATATCACACAGCTTACAAAGACAGACCCAGTGCAGTTTCATGTAGCCATCAGAAGGATGGGCGTATCTTTTACAAATACTGTTTTTATTTAAGTATTTACATTACATGCCTTTTAAATACCCCATGTGTAGCAGTGTCTCAAACAGCTAATGCATGAACCAAACCTGCTCTAGGGCAACTCAAATTTATACTTTAAGTCACTGCCTTTCAGATTTTCATCACGTTATCATCATTCTAATTTTAAAGGTCTGTTTAATTAAATTTGTTTTGTTGATTATGCAGGGTAGGTCTTCCAACTGTCAAGTCTAAGTTCGAATGCATAATGTTAATAAAGAAGTTAAGTGATCTTAAAATCCCTTAACAGTCTTTATAGATCTTATTAGTCTTAAGCTACTTATTGCATATTAACCAACTCTAAGCAGCTCAGGCATGGCTGAAATCATTCTACCTTGTGTTCCATTTCAAAAAAATAACAATAGAAAAGTAGAAGTCAAGGGAAATTCTTCTGAATTTTATAATAAAATATTTATTAATAGTCTGAGTTCCCATTAGCCTTTGCTGCCAACGATTAAAAGTAAAATGGCCCGTTAATGCTGCTAATCATAGATCACTCAAGCCCTCCTCTCTGACCTGGAGACACAGGACTGCTACACAAACATAGTGCCACCTTCAGAACTTCATCTAATTAAGAGTGAGTGCAGAGATCAGTTTAGCGAGCACTGAGCACTCCATCTCCTTCTGCAGAGAGGTCACCTGTCAGATTTAGGTGCTAAGAAATACTTTGTCAGCAAAAGGAAGTACACTGAAAACATGACCAAACATGCAAAATGGTGGTATTCCCAGGAAGAGAAATTTCTAATATGAGTTGATTAGAACATACTTATAATCCATATGGTACCTTCTTTCCCCAGCCCCATCAACTGCTCTGTTTCACGGGGTTTTGATGTGTGTTGGTCCTGCACGCTTCCATAAGCGCAGCCTTACTAATTTGAAGGAAAGAAATCAGTGCATTTTGTCCCAGGTCCAGTGACATACCTTGGAAAGTATTCAGTGGACAGGCTGGGATGACAGTAAATATTTTACTAGTAGATGTTTCACAGTGTTCTGAATGACTGTTTCTTGTCCTACTGTGCTGTTTAAGAACTGCATGGGATAAGTTGTCACCTGATTTTCCCAGCAACTAAACATGGCCCAGTTTACTGGCACTACTTGGCAAGGAAAAGATGCTTGAGAATCTGCAATGCACCTGAAGAGCCCAAATCCTCTAATATAGGGTTTAAAATCTACTACCCACAAGTTGCAGTCAGCGAACACTGAAGTATTTGCTTACACAATAAGAGAAGTTGTCACTTTGTCAAACAATTTCTCACTAAACCTGACTGCAAGCACAAAGCATTAACATAATTTATTAGAACAATTAGAATGCATCCTTGTTGTCTTCTGATTCAATTATTTCTTGTACTGGTAATTACATCAGACAAGAAAAGAATAATAACTTCAGATTTCTAAAATCATCTGTAGAGTACGTGAGGAGAGAATGATCAATAATGCTAATCTAGTGGAACACAAATTCCCTGAAAGAGATATATTTTATCAAGACTGATTCTTTAAATCACCAGTGTTCTGTCTCAAAGCCCATGTTACTCTCACTCATAGTTGAAAAAGCAAAAACTCAAGAGAACAGACACTGAAATAATCAAAAGAGGCTGAATGATAACTGTACTTTGAAGGCCTTCAGGTGAAGGTCACATCACCACCTTCTCTCACTGACCACAAAACCCAGAGGTGAGAGTTGTCATTACAAGATCTTTATACAGACAAAGCAAAGCAGCGATTGGTGCAGAACCTCTCTCTTCATCCATACTTCCAACAGCAGAGATACTCCAAAACACCTGTGCACTTCTTGTATGTAAAAAGAGTTAACAATGTGTCTTTAAAATTATTTTCTCAGTAGGAATTCCATCAACTGTATCAGAAAACTGTTCACTACTCCAGTCTTGTCTTTACTATTGCCAAACTTCTCTGAACTTTGTTAGCACATCACATTAACTGTGCCAATCAAAGTTGTCCTGAATATGAAGAATCTTTAAATATTTTACAGATAGGAAAAAACAGTATGACATAAAGACCACAAACCTGCAATAATACAGGAACAAACATGAATAAAAGGTCCAACAGGTAAAAGGTTCAACACCAGAGCACAAAAATAAACTATCAGATTTCTCACATCAATTAGAGTTAGCCAACAGCCTGAAGGACAGCTCATGGAGCAGAAAGGCAGACTAGTGTCAATTTTTATTATATCCCTATTCCTAGCTTTTTATAACAACATAAAACATGTACACAAATTGTAATGTTGGTATTGGTTGGTTACCGTAACATCACAAACTGCCATCAGGATAAGGACATCACTGCCATGAGGGCAACTGAAGAAAGAGGGGACTGAAAAAAGAGGGGAAATAAATATTACATTCCACCCTTGAACCATCCCACTGACTGCAAAAGATTCAGGTTAGGGGAATACTCCAAATCTTTAATACCTTTCCACTATAAAAATGCTGCCTTTTCCTGCAAAATCCTTGGGAACATGACTGTTGCTTACAGTCCCACTTGAAGATTTTGCCCACTTCCCTATTCTCTTTGGGTCAGAGGAGGGAAAGACAAAATGGTTTGGAGCACTTCTACCTCAAAAACGTCTCTAGCCATGACTGAAATCTAGTGTCTTTAAAAAGCCATCAGCTCAGTTAATAATGTAATGGACAGGCAGAAATTACTCATGAGAAGAACCTGCTTATTTATGCCTTTTATACTTAGGAATGAAAAAACATGTATGCATGCAATAAATCATAGAGACATTTTGGTTGGAAAAGACATTTAGGGTCATCAAGTCCAACTGTTAAGCTCACAGAACAGCACAAAAATCTCAAGCTTCCCTTTGTCATAATACAATATCAAATTTGGATAACAGACCCTCCCGTGGGAAGGAGGGATGATATAACACTGTCATGGTTTAACCTCAGTCAGCAACTCAGCCCCACACAGCCAATTCCACGCTCCTTCCCTCAGGGGATGGGGGAGAGAATTGGAAAAGGGTGAAAACTTCTGTACTAAGATAAAGACAGCTTAATGGGTGAAGGTCTTGACTACTCAGCAATAACTAAAACATCCCTGAGTTACCAAAACCATTTCCAGCACAAATCCAAAACAGCTCCTGACCAGCTACTGTAAAGAAAATGAACTCTACACCAGGCAAAACCAGCTCAGTGAGACACAGACCTACATGAGCACATGCTTATGTGTGGGGTTAACCCCAAAATCCACACAACTCACAGACTCACAGTTTCAGAGGTTCTCTTCCCTCCAGAGCCACAGGGCCTGATGACTAATCATAAAAGGAGAAAGGCAAGATCCACTCTATCCTTAAACCTCAAAAGCTGGAAACACTTATTTTTGTGGCAGAGTAACTAAGGAAATCTCAGATCAGAAATAATGTTGCCTTGAAAATTAAAGTAATAATTTTAGATTATCAAAAATAAATGCTTATAGCAGCCCTCATTACCATTTCAGCAAAGAAGGTCTGGATAAAAATATGCAGTAGTTTTTCTTCAGTGTTCACTCTGGAACAACTGCAGCTGTTAAATTCAAGTAGAAAAGTCAGGTTTTCAAGGATACCTCAGACAAGCAAAACCTGACTTATCTATTGATAGCTCAGCCAGCTTCCCTAAATGGACTGCAAATAGTTTTCTGAAAGCTTTGCGAAAGTTGAGGTATTTTTCAATGCAGTAAAAAGACAACAATCTTGAATTTCTTTCCATCAGACGTTTCCACTTCAGTGAAACTGTGCAGCAGTAGGTAAATAGGAGATGATACAGTACAGGTGATTGCACATCTTCAGAAAAGAGGATACTGAGAATAAGTTTTTTTATGATACATCTCAAAACCCAAAGTCCTTTTTTCTTTTTGTGAGTTTAGACTTAGTTTGGGGGTGTTTTCATGGATTTTTGAGGGGACTAGGGAGCCAGGGCTGGAAAGGAGAATGTAACAAAAAAGAAAAAAAAAAAATTCCACCTAATTGCATCCTTTGCATTTAACAGAGACATGAAATTAAAGCTATAAGCCACAAAGGGTTACTTACCATTTAGAAAACAGACCTAAATCTAATCCTAAATAGACTCATCCCTGCCTACTATCAGGAAGGCACCCTTCAGTGAGCCAACATGGTTAATTGCTGATGAAGAGTTCAACTTTTATGAATGCAATGGCTTTGTAACTGACGCAAAAAGCATTATTATGCCCAGGCATTTGCATTCGAAAAAAAAGGATTTACAATGCTTCATTGCACTGCAGGAAAGATCTAAGCCTTGTACTGATCAATTTGCTGCATAAGAACAAAGCCAAAAAGAACATGAATGAACCGAAGGTATAGAATTACACAAATGAGTGAGAACAAAAACAAACATAAAAACAAAGGAAAGAAATATGTGAAGCCAATCAAAAAACTAACTTAGTAGTCCAACACAAAGGCAGCACTGCAGCCAGAGCCAAGGAGCACCATGATTAGTCTGAGGCCATGCCTTGTTCCTGTCTTCACCATCTACCCAAAAAAGTACAGAACTTCCAGTTTGAGTACAAGTTGCAGTAAAATTAAATTCACTTCAGAAAGAAAAGTTTTTTTTAAAATTGCCCAATGAATTTCGAATTCTTGCTACATCACCTATTTCCCACAGTTTTCATGGAAAGCTTTTCAATGAAAACTCACCCTTAGGATCCTTGAGGTGTAATTTGGAGACAAAAGCATGAAAGCAATTTGTAAGGTACATTTTCACTAAGGACTGACTTCAGATATTGTCAGTTCAGAAAGTCAGCATATTCCTGAAAGCCTGTTCATTAAAGAAGACCCGATATGGACACGCTTCCATCAGGTTTATTCATACATTCCTTAAAAACAGCTTTAAAACTCTCACAATAAAAACAACAACCAATAACCTCACTGAAGCAGCTGTCACCAGCAGACAGCAGGGAGGCTGAAAACACACAAGGTAGTATCAAATCTTATAAAATTCTCTTCTGCCACCTTCCATAATTATCTGAAATATCAGTGATTGTCTCCCCAGTGACTGCTCCACGGCATGCTTTTTTTCTTCCCCCTCTCCCTCCCCTTTTTAACTTCTTTATTTAATGTAAAAAAAAATAAAAATAAAGATGCAGTTTTCAGAAAAAAACACTATAGAAAAAACCCCATATTTTTCTTTAAGAGCATCCCTGGAGAGGTTTGCTTCCTGAACTACCCCTTTCACAGAAGTTCAAATTAGACTACAGATAACCCTGAGGTTTGAAATTGCTTAGAAATAAACTGTTAATAAAAAGTAGAACCTTCATTTTAATTTACACTTCACATAAAATTCCTTTCCAAATTGTATTCAGCAAGCATAATTATCTTATCTAGCCACTAAACTGAGATTTGTGGTACCTGAGTTCAGTACTTTGCTCTGTCACCAACTTCCAGACTAGTTTTTCACACATCACTTGAACTTCCATGGCTTCAGTGAGGGTCAGTTCATTGATGCCAGGAGCACTCAGATAAAGAATGAAGGAAAAAAGGTAAACCCAGTGATGTCCCCAACTTGACAGATCCTGAGAACATTTCCCAGAGCTTGAAAACTCAGGTCCAAATTACTGCAGCCAAAATAAGAAATAGCTATTTTTCATGTAACATATGAAATATAAACTCACACTGATACCTGCAACACTAGAGGTTTTTTAAAATACGGCTTGAATGACCACTTGAGAACTTGGAGAGCTTTGGACATGACGAAACCTAAAATAATCTCTTCCCTCCACAAATATCAATGTAAAAGTAAACCAACTAAGAAATATGTATCTGTACAACTATTTGTAATATGAAAGTTAAATGAAAACCCATATAAACATTCAGATAATCATCAACTACCAAAGTGGCAACAGTTTCATTCCAGTGCATCAAAAGCTGAATTTTTAATATTTCACTTCAGTAATCTAAAATAAGTTTTATAGATGATAAAGAAAGTGATCCCTCAGGTGCATAGATTATCCCAAAAAGATTTGCTGATGCCTGTTGTTTAGCTCATGGATAAAATGGAAACACAAATTTAAACTGAATCCAACTTCTGTCTGCATTTTCAAGATGGTCATTGCTGTGAACCAATGCTGTATAAATGTTAAGCTTCTTAGATTTGTCAAAGTACATCAAACGAACACTTAACAACACTGAAAGACACTCACATTATGGACACTATACCATGCCTTTTTCCAAAGGGTGTATCCATTGTAATTACAGAGTTTATGTGAGGGCTACTATTTCTTTTTTTAATCATTATAACAATAATTGGAATTTATATCCAGCAAAGAGGACCAATGAGCCAAATGCAGTACTACCACTAACTGAGCAAAACAAAACCTGCACATGGAAAAGACATCTATTCCCCCATTTCAACTACATTATCACCACCTACTTGTGTCACTTATTTTGGAAACAGACTCATAATTGTCGAGGGGCAAAATACCATCCATTTGTCATTTTAAGTATCTGGAGCAGAAAATAATAC
This sequence comes from Formicarius rufipectus, assembly GCA_013399695.1. NCBI lineage: Eukaryota > Metazoa > Chordata > Aves > Passeriformes > Formicariidae > Formicarius > Formicarius rufipectus. Next base: position 424,275 of record VXAU01001586.1, on the reverse strand, counting down.
TTGGTTGTGCTTTTGCCTACATATGAAAACAAGTAGTCAAAGAGCAGGTCCATTTACCCCACTGAACAAGAAAAGCTTGAGAACCAACTTTCCTTTTAAGAAATACCTCACAGAGAAACAAGCTTATCACAACTATTAAAAAAAAAAAAATTCTCAACAACCACCCAACCAAAAGCATATAAAAGAAGAGGAGATTTTCGAGATTTATCTTAAGGGTCAAGGCAACAGGTCTGGTCTTGACAGCCTTTATAGATATAAATGATGTAAAGTGGACAGCCACTGAAAACAAGCTTTAGTTTTCAGGATCCTTCACAAATCCATCTTCCCTCCCAACCCAGCAGCGCTGTAGTTTCCCACTGGTTACCACATCCATTGTTTGCACAGACCAGAGATTCCTTGGCTGGTTTCTCAATACATGGAAGAAGCTCCAACTCCACACGCCCCTTCCCTCCACACCAACTAAAGCCACCGCTCTTCCCCACAACAAGCTGTAACAACAAGTTTGCTACATTACAAAACAAACATCGACCCACAACAAGCTTCCAAAATATTCCAGAAATCTCTATTGCCCATGAGCAAGAGAATGAAAATGGAGCTTGTCCCAAGGCAGACATCCTGTCAAGGGACTGCACTCCTTCCCCAAGAGCACAGTTTATATAAAAGCGGTCATTTAGGGGAGGAAAAAAATAAAAATAAAAAAAAAGGAAGAAGAGGTTGCTGGCAAAGCCACAGTGAGAGACATTTAATGTGGCTCATATTAATTAAAATACAGAAGAAAAATGTGTAATTTACTCAAGACTCCTGGCTAGTTTTAGATCAAAATGACACCCTGGGGATAATGAGTCAGCATGATCAGGTGTTACACATTTCCCAACTATTCAATGAATCTTTTTATTGCTATTATTTGTAGTTTGAAAAAGTAATTTACTAGTATATGAAAGCACTATATTGAGCCAAAAAAAGCTTAAAGTCTGGCAGTAACTCTGAACCCCTTGCACATCCATCACATCTGTCATTCCCTAAGAGGAGCAAATGCAGAGATCATGTGATAAGCAAAGACGTGATGCCAGAAGATTCCCACCTTTGAGATGCTGATATCTCAAGATCTTTGTCAGCTCTCACTGACTCTTCTGGTGGTTCCACCACTGTGGAATCATACCTGAACAGATCATAAAACCATCTTCTGCATCATGACCAGGTACTGCAAGGCCAACCCCACAGCTTATGTTTTCTGTTTCCTTGCTTTTAGTAGCATCCTTCTCATCCTAGCCCAAATGTTTCAAAGGTAATTATTACAGCATGGTTTTCAAGCAGATATTTAAGCACCAACACAAATAGGATTTGCACAAATAATTTTACAGGTCATGGCCTGGGATACTTAATCCAGCCTGACAGTCACAGCTGAAGTCTCCTTGGAGATTAAAGCAGTTGCAATCCCTGTTTCTTGGATCACAACAGCAGAAGGCCTTAGCATTCTTCCAGCTCTTCAAGATCCTATCACCAACAGGATCTTGACCTCCAAAAACTTGGAGTAAATGCAAAATTACCCTAAGATATTTTCATAACTTTCTACAAATTCCAATACCTTCTCACATATGCCACAAGCTACATTAGGCATGTGTATTAGTTTAGGAATAAGGACTAGTACAGCCAAGTTGAGCAAGAATTCAATAGCAGGTAATTCATACCAGCTAAAATAATCTCAAAAAACTTTCAAAAAAAGGTTTTTCTACTCTTTCAGAAAATACTGTACATGAAAAAAAAAAGCTTTTAGTCTCAATATTAATCAAATCAGACCAGGACTGAGTATTTCTAAAATGTATCAACTTTTTCATCCTAAGTCTTCTCTCTCAGATATCCTCTTTTGCCTTAAGTATTTTCCATTATTTGATAAAGCTGGGATACATTCTAAGCATTACTAGGCTTAGAAGTCCAGCTTAAGAAGGAACATAGATAATTGATGTAAAAGCTCAGTTTTGGCCAGAACTCAAAGTCCTAAAATCTGTATCTACATAAATAAGGTCTGCACTAGCCCAACTACATCAGTCATATGAGAAATAAGGTACAATCACTGATCAGACTTCTTAGCAAAGAGAATTTTTATGAGCCAAATTCTCTCTTCACAAACAACACACTCCACATGTGATGGATAAACTGTAGCAGCAACAGTCCTCAGTTGCATTTATCCCAAGGGTGATATCACAGCAATCTTTCCCTTTCCCAGACCCACCAACCGAGTGGTGAACAACTTAAGAGTTTCCTAGGATGAAATACCTTGACTAGTGATGTAGTATTAACTTGATCCATCAATAAAAGCCACAGAAAAGACACTTTCTACTGATATACATCAGATTCACAGGATAGTTATTTCTAAGGAAGAAGAATTATACCAACCTGAGACCTTCCAGTGGTGCAGTTGCATTGAGAAGAATCAAAGGAAGCATTTTCCTCATATAAATATGCTGTCATCAGACAAGCAGAAGTAAAACCGTGCATTTCAGCAGAGCAGAAGTAATGCCTCCGTTTAACAAGATGCTTCAGGTCTCTCAAGGGACTTGTTTATTTGTAACACAAAGCACTATACTTCGTGTTTCCATTGTGTCATGTGTCATTTGTCTTCCTCAAAGAAATCTGTGTTGTCAATATCTATTTTATTGTTGAGTAAATTTTCATTACACATGCCATTATGTTTACTTTCTGTCATCTGCCCTGTATACTTGCCACTTTTTGTATTTTTCTAAGCAGAGAGATATATTTAAATTCAGAAAACAAAAAGAACCCTGTAAGTGGCCACTGTGCTGGGGCAGCCTTTTCACCAACAACTAGCACTTTTCTTATTCAAGGATAAATAGATTATTTGTAAAATTATATTGAAATCAAACTTAACATTTAGTTTCTTCGGAAAGTGACTCAGATTTATTTGGTTTATTTTAAAGGACTAGAAACATTGTTAGTCCAGGGCCTGACAATGGAAACCAGATAAACCTCTTACCCTGGAATCACCTACACACCTTCACCCAAAGCACTGAAATCAATTTACCATATAGGATTTTAACATACCTGCAGCCATAGGCAGAGTTGAGAAGTCACTTCCATCCATTACAAAACAAAAATAAACCCCCAAGCCAGCAATCCTATGTGATATATAAAACCACTGCATTAAAATTCAAAGGTGCATCTCTCTAAGGCCTGGAGAATATCAGTGATCTCTGAGGTTCTGAGAGCTTCTCCTGCATACATCTCACATTGTTTCAGATGGCAGAAACAGCTTGGATTTCTTTAAACATTGGACTGTTTTTCAAATCCCTACAGTGACCTTGTTCAAGCTGGAGCTGCAAGCTCAGAATGAAAACCAGCTCTGAAACCATCACCTCAGTGCCTCCTGTTTCCTCCTTGGTCCAGAGGAATCTCGCTCAGTGAAGAAAAGCAGCACTGGCCTAGATCCATCTCTCATACATCAGAATGGTACCTTTACCATTTGAAACACCAAACATGAGAGTTGCACAGAAACAGTAGCCTAAAAAGCCTTTCCATGTTCCTTTAGGAAGACAAAGCAAAAATAAAAACTACAAGCTTCTAATGCCTGTGCTCATTCTACTGCTTTAGATAGGATAGAGCATATATGAAATATATATATGATACTGCTCTATCTAAAAGAAAAAAAGCATAAAAACCTTGTATAGGCTAACATACTTTTCAATACTATTCAAAAGTTACCTGTCTCAGAAGAGCCTGAAGAAAACCATGCTAAAATTGTTAGCAAAAAGTGCGAATGTAATTACTAACACTTGAACATCTTTGAAGCACCACCTTGCCTTTCTTCTTTCAAAGATCACCACCCCCAAATCATACAATTCATCAAATCCTTACTGATGGTCCCTTGAGGGAAGTCAGTTTTTAGAATAAATATATACGGAAAATATATATATATCCATCTTCACACTGTAGGTCTATCACTCCTGCAGTGACATTTCTGTTTTCTGTTAATATTCTGTCAAAATTAAGAGAATCTCATTTAGAGAGATTCTAATGAAGATGTAGGGGGACATTACAAAAGGCAAGAAGTCATTCACAGTTTTGAAGAATATTTCAGATCAGAACACAGTTATGAGTGATCAGATATAAAGTTATTTATATTTTTGTCAAGTCTGCCAGGCAACACAAAAGCCTAGGCAAATACTGTCTATAACCCAGATGCCTGTAAGAACTACATTTACTTCTATTCTCTGATCCTAGCTTCAAGCCTGCTTAATACAGGAGTCTTGAAAAAACTTATTTTTGTTCCTGTTGAGAAAAAAATCATAGTATTAACCTCCCCCTGTCTTTGTAATTCTGTACAAAACTAGCCCAGCAGAGTCATAAAGAGAAAAGACACTGATTCTCCAAAGAAGTGCTTTCATGAAGTAGAAAAGGCATAAACATCTTTGTGTGCCTTGTGTGGAGCACGGAAAGTCACTCGAAGAATAAACATGAGGAACATGCTCTATGTCCTGTCAGAAAACGGCTGCTACATAAAAGCAGAAGTCACTGCCCTAAGGGAATCCTGCACTTACTTTGCTGCTTTTTGTTTTCCATCTTGCTTTCCTGCTAGAGTGACACCTCCCAGGCAAGGCAGAGTGTCAAGAGGCTTCAACCTACAGAGAAAGATCACACAGCAACAAAAAACGTATCCAGACTGCCAAGAGTGGATACATGGAATTAACTGGGAGAACTTATCTGTCCACATATTGTAAACTTCTACTTAGATGCTAATAAAACGTTCTCTTCAGTTTAAAATGTTCCATTTTAACTACTACCTGGCTCTTCAGGTGCCTGCTTCAGTCCAACAACAAACTCAATCACAGAAATGACTGGGTAGAAACAAAGTAGATTATAAATATTTGTTTTAAATTATTTACAAGCACCTGCTGTACAGCAGTGCTGCCTCTCCTGGTAGGTATCACTAGAAATTAATTTTAGCAGATTTTTCAAGTTGGCCAATGTAAGTAATACAATGTTAATAATGATGTAACAAAAACCACAGGTAAGACAGCTGCACTGGTATCAGGGCAACAGCAAAGAAGGTTAAAGCTTTTATCACCCAGTGTAAGATTAAGGTCTCCAGTACTTCAGTGTGGTCACAAGAGGCAAAGTAGAGTTACTATCAGTTCATCTATTTCTGAATAGCATGAGTGTAACAGAACTGTCTCTGAAAGAAAAAGAAGTGAGTCAATGAAAAGAAGATGCTTGAAACTATTTGACTATAGAGATCAAAGTATGATAGAAACAAGAGAATGGCAGTTTTGTATGGGGGGGGGGGGAAATCTATATTTGATCTAGTTCAGGCTTCCTTTTGTGTCAGCACTTTAAATAACACAGCAAAGGTGCTGACAATAGTTCTGTTAACATTACTGTGAAAGCTACTAAAACTAAATGAGATTTTAAAGACTTCAATGGCCTGAACTGCAAACCTAAAGTCAAGACTATTCCCACCATATCCCAATTTTCAGTCTATCTGGCCAATGTAGAAACAGAGCAAACTAAATGGAGAGGAAAGGTCACTCTATGTGAGAGAAGAAAAGAAAAAACCACCAGCAATCCCCAATCTTGCTAAATTTCTAATTCAAAATTCGTAATATTTGCAATTTACTATCAATGCAATTAAAGTGCAGCTATTCAAACCTCGGGAACTTTATTCTGTTCATAAATACTGAAGTTCCTTTAGTATGTTATAGTGTAATCTATATGACCACAGATATTATAAATGCAGGTAGCTGCTGAAAATATTATTCAAAACAAAATTTTTGTTGAAGTGCTTACAGAACAGTCATCATAAGAATTATTTATTCCTATAATCCGAGAGAACACAGTAATAGTAACTAGAATAGCCAGCACACTAAAAATCACTGAATTGCGCTCACAGTTGGGTGCAATTAACTCTTGCAGCCATCTCTTCTACTTGGCTTTACTGGTACTCACTGTAGTGGAAATTATGGCTCCCATACTCCTGCTGAATCATGGCAACAGTCCAGAGGGCCTCAGAACACATGCACAAGGCTGGATCTCAGCTCAAAGCAAACAGAACAATTGCTACAAGCAGTGGAATATCCAGCATGCTCAGAATCACATCTCTACACACTGAGCACCACCCACCATGGCACTGCCAGCCTCCTCCAGGGCTTCTCCCACACACTCACAGTACACTCTCTGCAATAGTGACCAGGGGAGGACTGCACTCCCAATAAAAGCCTTTTCCTAACCCTTCCTGCTTTACTAGCCCTGAAAGAAAGAACAGTGCCATGGCCATCAAACAGCCACTTGCAGATTCCACAGTTCACTGCAAAGGAACTGGCACTTCAGGGCATATGAAACAGCAACATATAAATTTTGTTTCACCTTAGGAGAGAAAAGCACAGGGAAGAACTATTTAGCAGTAACGTGTAAATTCAATCCTCTAGTGTAGGAAATCATCTCTGATTGTACCACATAGTTCATACAACATGTCAAGTACCTGTTTTATTATACCTGAAGGTGCACTAGAGTTGCTTTTCTCATACAGAGAAATATTTACAAGATGTTGCTGGATGTTATCTTTTGGTATTCCCTTGTAAAGGGCTGACAAATTTACAGGCATTTCTGAACATCAACACTTGCATTCTGTAATGGAAGGCAAAGTAATCTGACATTTACCCCCAAGTCTCATGGTATAGTGCAGGATTCTGTTCAACTCTCATCATTTTCTCTCTAGAACACTTCAGTCTGTTTTGCTTTCTTCTGAACATTTAATCTGACTTTTTATGATTTCTAATGAAAATAATATATAATGATATATTATATTTATTACAGATATATATTAGGGAGCTTAATTACAAGAAACAGTGAGATTTCCATTTAGTGTAATAAATAATAATTCAGAGGGGGGTAAAGATTAAATACAAAAGGAAAGCAGTGTTAGAAAACATAGTAAAAGTTACTGCACCTAAAAGCCCTGAGCAATAATTGGGTAGAACTGCCACAACCACATGGAGACATTTTCTCGAAACCAAAAGACAGACATGTTAAGTTTCAAAATGCAAAATAAGATATTGCACTAATCTCAGTACAATACAGGCAGGTAAAATATCATAAAATAAACCCACACTGTCTTTTAATACCAAAGAAAGGAAGTCAGAGTAGCAGTCAAACCCCAGTGAGAGATGAACTTTGAATCAAGAAATAAGGCATACTTTTGGCATTTCTCCCTCTTCGAAGGAAGTCCTGAGCAATACCTGCTTATTAGCTCAGTGAAGTCACTAAGTTAAGAAAACCCACATAGTAGTCACGTGAACTGGACACTACAGCCACCAAATTATTGTCTCAACCACAAGCAAATTATAATTTACAGTGTAAGATATTACAGACCATTTTATTACTTTTCAGTGCCATTCCACCCTTACAATGCTTTAATTATGACTGGTCAAGTAGATCTTTAATTTGCACACCTCTTCCAAATACTGATTACGTGTGTTCTACAGACATCTACATATACATACATCAAAGCTGCTGACTTCCACAGAATGTTAACCAGGGTCCACTGTTCTTATTTTCTCTTCAGAGCTGAAACTCAATGTGTTAGGTCTATATACAGGTCCACTTAGTCATTTTCTCACAAGCTGTTCATGTACAAACTGTAATGTTCTGTTCTCCCCAGAAGCTTATAATCCATCACATGGATAATTGCATTTGAAAAGATTAAGCATGAAACACAGGAAACGTCGATAAAATTCAAAGTATACCTGAGTCATCACTGGAGAAATACCATTATTTCTTAAAGAGTAGGTAGGAATGCACGAGGGGAACAGGGGGAACCACTAGGAAACAAATAAAACAGAAAAAGAAGCAGTTCAAGTTTCAAAGAACATATTCACATAAGCACTGAGCAAGCATATAAGCCTTTGAATTATACACACTGACCTCAGACAAACAGAATGCCATAAAGTATTAAAGTACAGCAGAATTAGGTCCATATACATCCAACAGGGTATAAATATTAAGTCTCCTAGAACATGCAAAACCCCCACACAAATGATGCACTGAAAGAAGACTTTCCCCGTATTCTGCTCTCCTAAAGCTATAAAGTCTTTCCCCAAAATTAGGATATTCAAGAACTACAATACAATTTGTTAGAGACTGAAAGACTACCCTCAGTAGGTAGACTACAGCTCAGGAATTTCATCACTGGAGGTTTCTGAGAGTAAGTTGAATTTGAGAAACAATGGTCACAAACTCTCTCTTGGGAGATTCAGCTGTGCATTAAGTACAACAGGGGATCAACATCCTTGGAAATGTAAAAAGTCCATGGTCGACTTGGTCTATCATGTAGCAGTAATCATGCTTTAAGCAGATGTTTGAACCAGATGAAATACAGAAGTCCCTTCCAAGCAACAGCCTGCCCAGCCAGGCTGTGGGATCTCCCAGTCTTGGAGATTTTTAATAGATGAGACTCCAAGGAATCTGAATTACAGTCAAAGTTGTCTCTACTCTGAGCAGGAGTTGGACTAAGATCAAAGTATAAATGAAGCTCATTATAAATAATCTTTGATATGCCACTGAACCTGTTTTGTCCCTGGCTGTGCTCACAGATAGGCTACTTCTCTCAGCTACACAAGGCTTCAGTTGGAAGTGAGAGATGAGATTCAACCTGCAGTGTGAACTTCCTGCCTGAAGTTACCCAGCTTTGCAGTATGAGAGTTCAGAAAGAAAAGGTCCTCCAATGCCCAAATTCCTCTTCATCACACAGTATACTAATATAAAATTTGTAAATCTCTCTAAACGCTTACTTTTCTACTTCATCAGTTCATAAACAATGTACAAAAAGATCATAGTTACTTTCAAAGTTATAATGATTGCATTGTAAAATCAGTTAGAAATTGAAAAACCTAAAATTGCATAGTCTTTCTATTCAAGGAGACCAAGATCTTCAACAGTTTCTCACTTCTGAAGTCATTCTTGAAGCAAGCAGGGATTAGTAGCAATACGACAATTACTTATACTTACAATAAAACTCCACTACTCAGCCACTTATCTCAGCAGAGTTGCATTGGTGCCAGCACCTGAAGAGCAAGTGTTTTCAGTGATCAACACCTCTGCCACAGCAGCTCATCCTGCCAGCATACAGAGCAATAATTGTAATTTAATAATGCTGTGTGCAATGCCCAGCCAGCAGCTGCAAGCACTGAGAATTAGCAAGAGTTTCACCACATGCAAATGGCAATGCTGCAATAACTAATAAAATTATCTTTCCTTTCCATTTCTGCTACAGGAAATAGGGTTAATTCTGAGGCCCAGAGATTAGAAAGATCATTCAAAACAGTGAATTAATTTAGCAATCTGGTTGTAAGACTTTAAAAGAGAGCAAGACAATTAAAAATACTAAACACAAAGGATTCATCCTTTCCATCTATCTGGCTTCTTCAGATATATCAGTTTAATACTCATGACTAAGAACACATACATGGCACTTCACACACCAAGTAAACAAGAAATTGAATGAACTTCTTTTGACACAGAAACAAAATTAAAACTACCCAGAAATCTTCAATACCTAAACAAACACTACTCAGACAATTGAATTTAGAACTCCCACCATTCAAACCCAGAACAACTGGAGAAAATTCTTTTGAGGGAAAAATTGTGCCTTTTCATTTTTCTATTGCCTGTGCTGCAACTGCCCTATAAAATCTTTTTCTTTTTAACCAATTCTGTGCTCTTTTAAAATATTAAATACAGGTTAAATATTCCATTGCAATTAAACTCATTGTCTTCACTGCAGTTCACCATCACCACCCTCTACTATCACTGAATTTTCTCTCTCTCTAAATGACGACAAACACTAAACCTGTTCAAATAAATGCAACATAACAGGAAACATTTCTGTAAAATTGTTACTGACTTTTTTTGTATATGTAGTTGTTTCATACAAGCCACTGTGTTTTGAAGAAATTAGCTCTTCTCCAGTCATGTTAACCATTATCTGTTCTGACACCCATTTAACTGGCAAGGACTCAGCCACTCATTCTAAATAATTCCATTTGCTATGTATTAATGATTTAAATAGTTTTTGCTGTCTCCTATCTGAGTCCCTGAAGGGGTTTTTTCCACTTATACCTGATTCAGAGAAAAAAAAAAAAAACCAAAAACAAAACCCATGATAGAACACAATGTCACTTCTGAAACTAATAACAAAGTGTCATTTGAAGCAGTTCATTAAACTTGCAAAACATGTATTGCATCCTCCCTGTTGAGCCCATATCTGTATTAAGGGCAGTAAATCCAATTTAAAACACAACTTGTAATAAAATTCAAGTGTTGCAGTCCTTAATATGGCAACTGACAATACTCACAAAATAAAGAGAGGAAGGTGTACCTTATTTGATTGTAAGACTAGCTCAACTAATTAATTAGATTTAAAATTAATTTTGGCATAGCAACATGCAATTTTTTTCCAAATATTACATTAACTCAGTGGAAAATATTGCATGCAAACATTTCCTGAGTCCAGTTCAGGAGTCATTGTTAGCAAAAATACTCATGGAATTCAGTGAACACATGAGCACATAATATATGAACTCAATTAATACTGAGTTTTCTTAGTCAAAACTTCCTCAAAACATTCCATGAGGCTAAAAAACCAAACTAGATGGTTCAAGACAAAAGGGGTAATATATCCCTTTGCTCTGTCACTTATCTTCAGCAGAACAGAGTCCTTCTGGCCCAGCTTCTTACAATCACTTACTTATGTACTTATTTTTCCCCATAAGCCCTAACAGTTTTACACAGACACAGCAGGGGAAACTCCAGTATTGGCAAGTGAATGGCTCAAGCAAAGCAAACAAGTACTGCTGAGAAGAGATTTACCAGGGTGAGGAAAAGTTAGTAACATTTTTAAACAGGTGATTAAATATATATTTATTACTATTGAATTCATGCTGATGGCATTTCCTAACCTTAGAGTTGGTCAGCACTGTCAACAACGAAGACTATCAGTATACAGAACTGAAATAATTTCCCATGTGGAAAAGGTAAATAGACTAAAAATACACAGTAAGACACATGAAGTTCGATACTTGGTAACCCTTAATAAAATAACAACCACTTATCAATTACAAAGAGCAGAAGAAATGCAAGACCAGAATTTTCTACAGGACAACGCTGAGCTGTTGTGGTACTCACAAGGTATTTTCAGACCTTAGAATGAATGAAAATCCCTAACCCATCAGTAAGTGTCAATATCTGGTCCCTCACTGAGATGAAATCAGGACTTCTCCATCCAACCCTGGACACGTAAATTGAAGTAAATTAATTCATAGAAAAGATGTTAAGGTGATTTGATAAACAGAGGAGCGCTCAGCTGCCAGCTTCCAGTGCAACACTGGAGCAACAAGTTCATAAGTAAACAGTTTGTCAAAAGTACTTTCATATTTGCAGAGTTAATGTCCAAGTTGGGCAGCACCTAGTACAGGTTATCCTCAAATTAAGGTAATCTATTTGTAAAAAGAAATAACATTCACTGCTGCAGGATATTTTCTGCCATTTTTTGGTTTTCCCCCTACTGCCAAATGTATTTCTGTTTTCCCCTAGAGGGGTCTGTGAGGAGCAGAGATCTCAGCAAGAAAACTGATATAACTGGGATAATCTAACTCATAACCCAGAACTAAAATGTTAACATGAACATGCCCAGACATGTTATTTCCACTATTAAAATCAATCTGCATAATGTTTCATTACCCTGGTTTTGCTAATGCAAATACTCAGTTAAGAGCACTGCTGATGGTGGTGATGATCATTTTGTACAAAATTGATCTCCAGGGGCCTCAGACTACTGCAGATTTACCAGAGTGAACACCTATCCCATTATGCCCAGCAGTATTAATTTAACACTTAGTCTTACAGACAAATTTTGATTATGACAAGTGTTTCAAGTCTGGCGTCTCATCAGAAATCAAAAACACTGTTTTCAAGTCAAGGTAAGAGTACAAAGTTTACACATATATTTGACAGTTTTGTAAGTATTCAGAAAATCATATGAGTTGGACAGTGTGAAAACCAAAGCAGCATTTGTAAGTGTTTCTTTTCCCACAGAACGTAGTTTTGAGTCAGTCCTTTTTGTTCCTTCTCTTTTCAGCACTCAGACAATCTCAATCTCTGCTTCTTTGGAAGGATCTATCAATACACCATGTGTGTGTTATAGCCATTAGGTCCCAGCCATTGCAGAAGGGAGAACCAACCTTATTGATGTATCAAAGACCAGGGTTAGACCTGTTTGAAAGGAGACAACAATCCATTTGTTTAAAGTAAATTATAGTCAACTTGCCAAAATCAGAGGGGCTTGCATTCTGTCTCACCTCTGGCTGGTGATTTGCCCAAACCCCCGGTCAGATACAACTTTATTTCATTCCCTGTGTTCTACCAGTCCTGAGCTGCAAATCTCTTGCATCGGAACACAGACACTACCCAAGGGAGGTTGTGGTCACTGGCTCTACCCCTGCGCTCCCCTGTCTTGCAGTGACACACAGTGTAATCAGCTCCAGCCTCTCACTTCTGGAAAAGCTGAGAGTCAGGACTTGAGGATGATAAGACACTGCCAACTCAGGTAATGCTGCTTTTCAAGGGTCACTGCTCTGCTCCCTATTTAAGCCTTCCCTGTAAGGTTCGTCTCCCAGGAAACTCAAATGCTTGAGCATTCTTTATCAAAAAGGGAAAAGTGCAACAATTCTCTGTTTATTACATTAATTTCCCCATTTTTCACCACATAAAAATATTGTGCAGTAAGAACACACAGACTAAACTCAGTCATAAGTTAACATTAAAGACTTAAGATTGTTTCAAAAAGCTTTAAAAATTTATGATTTTTGAGATACCTCAATTCCTGTCCCAAAACAAACTGAATGCCCCTTCCTCAGCAAGCATCACAGTTCAATTCTCAGCTGTTTTTTGTTATTCTCCAGATTATAACAAAAATCTCACTCCATGATGCAGCTATTGGCACTACAGTATTTCAGCCCTTGCTGTTGTAGCTGAGCATATTCCATACACAAATCAACAGCAATAGTCAAGCAACTAATGTGAAAACACAACTACTTTTCCTGCTAAAAACACGAACCCCTTCTTCCACAACACACATAGAATCTGAACAAGTCATTCTTATCACTTTTATGAAGCTTTTAAACACTGACTGCATCAACTAATTGATTTGACAATAACTAATTTATCTACTGATCAAAGAGATAGAAACTGGCATTGGGAAATTATAAGTTTGGAGGTTAAATTAATTAAAAATAGTACAGTGGTGTCAGAATTTAATCTTGTACTTCTTATGAGAGCATGGAATCACTCACAGCTGCAGCGATTTGTGATAAATCCATGGAGAGATTTCATGATGGGAGTGGAATTAATTTGAGTCACTCCTAAGAGTGTATGTGCTCACTCAACAGTACCTATATTAAACAACATTAAAAAGACACAAATTGAACAAACCAAATGGACACATTATTTGAGCAAGCACATCATGCTTGTCCTTCAATACCAAGAGACAATAACTTGCCACAATCAAATTCAGGGGATCCCAACAGTGGTCAGCAAAACTAGAACATTCTTTGCAGTCTGTTTATCTGCGGGACTAGATCGGTGTGAAGAACCCAGCAACACACGAGGGCAGAGAAAAGCCACAGACAACACACTGCCAAACTCAACACCCTCCACCCAAAGCCAGTGACCACACCACTTCTGGAAACTACTATCAACTCCCAAGGGTAACAGAAGAGGGACCTCTGGGCCTGAAAGAAGAGAGCAGCAACGAGATTCACGACCAAATTCTGGAGCACAGCAACATCAGAGAAGGGTGTGAGGATGGAAGGAGGAGCCACTCCAGCCACAGGGAGTCAGGTCCCTGCAGCAACCAGTGATTTCTCCACTCAGCTTAATGTAAGACACCCTGAACACACAAGCCTTCTACTCAAGTAGGGGCTCTAACCATACAAGTAAATGTTTTGAACACAAAATGAAAAAAATATGCAGCTTGAAAGTGTTTTGTTATTTCCTCTTAATAACAGAAGGCTGATGACAGAACCTGTCACCCCTGTGGGGTGCACTGTGCACTATGCCTACAACTGAAACCACGAGCTGACTTGGCAGCTGAAACACACAGAATTCCAAATGGCTTCACATTTACTATGGCAAGAATTAGTGACAATGGAGTTGTGGCAGGAGTTTCCAGCAGGTATTGTACAGTTCTGCCCAGAGGCTGAGGTAAGGACTCATATTAAGCAGACCATCTGTAAAAGGGAGATAATATTTTGTCCTGCTTTTGGTGTTATTAGCAAGGTATCTCCAATGTGTGAGCAAAGTTGCACTGCAGCTTATTGCAAGAGCCCCATTCACTAGATGGTAGTGTCAAACAAATAATAGTCACACTAGTAACTAGAAGGAACTACTAAGATGAATCAATATAAAAAGCAATTACATTGCTTATGTAAAACATTATTGTCTATTCACTGAAAAATTACAAACCAGAGAATACAACTGATCTGGCATCACTGCTAAATTGTTATTGATTTGCATTGGGAATTTTCCCCTTCTTGACATTTCTAGAATTTTTATATAATTGTATATTAAGGCTCCAAGTGAAGATGCAATCTATTACAAGTTCCACACATCTGCTGACACATACTATTGTGAAATTAACTGTCTTGAAACATACATTTAGAATTCATGAAAGTAATTCAATTTCCCAATATTAACTCTTCCTACATCGATACCTTAATTTAAGATAGTTTGCATTCTTGTTCATGTTAGAGAACAAAATCCAGAGTCTCTTGTTTGTGGGGTCACAAGAAATAATCAAAACTATTATTTTCTGAACACTTGTTCAGAGGAACAGATTCAACTGAGAAGGCTAAAGTTTAAGTGGCTGAATAAATCTGACTCACATTTTAAATAAATATATGATGTCATTGAAGCTCTTCAAGTCATGAAAATCTGATGATGGAATCTAAGTTTTTATTACTCCATGTCATTCCCCCCCCTTTTTTTTTTTTTTTGCATAAGTAATTTAAGGTAGTTTTAACAAGGATTTTGGCATACAGGACAGACTTCTAACACCCAGTACGGACCAGTGAGCTTAGGCATAGCTACTCAGGACCCTCAAGTACAGCAATGTTCAACTCAGGATGCAGACCAGCATCTCTGAAAATGACCCCTCTGCCTGGAGTGCAAGTATACAAACATGTAAATACACACCACGTTACAGGAATGAGGGGATTCTGCTGGGTGTTACATATACTCCATTGTGATGGAGGTATCAACCACTCAGAGGTTTGTTTCAAATTCATTAAAATAACCTCTTACAATTATTTTTCTCCCATGCTGCTGCAATTTCCTGTTGAAATAAAAGTTACTGTGTGATACCAAATGATATCTGAACATCTGAATTTGAGAGATACATTATACATGTTATTTTGCCTCCCTGATGCTGCCTTCAGCTTCACATTAGCCATCCTCAAAACTCAACAGTGATCTAGTGCTACTGAACAGAAATACCACAACTATTATTTTTTATTATTATTTTTGTGAGGGGACTTAAAATTTAAGCTTCACAAACCAGCAAACTACTTCCTGATTACTCTCTCTAAATCCTTATCACTAAACAAATTTATCATGTCTTTTGTCCTCCACCGTTAATCTCATACTGCCATACAAGGAATTCATCAGAGAGCAACAAACCAGTACCTGTGTTACCTGATATCATTAATGACATTTCTTATTAATAAGAAGCTACTGATCAAAGCTCTAGCTTCAGGTTTTACAAGCAGCTGACAGGACAGTTGTGGGTCCAGCTTCAGAAACAGAACCACACTGGAAGGGCTCAGAAAAACATTTCCTTTGAGCATGATCTGATAATCTTCCAGCTCATCTGGGCAGTTTTACACCTGCACCACCATCTAGCACAGCCATATATTTGCTCTGCAATACTCAACCTGTTCTAAAACATTCATTAGGCATTTCCTGACCAGGAAAACACACACTACAATGAGGAGAGGAACCAACACACTCCACAGCAGCAGAGGTCAAGACCTGGGGCAGACAGGCCACAGCTTGGCAGGACAGGAAAATTAAATTAGTCTTCCAAAACAGCACAGAGAACAAACTGGGTCAAAACAAACAATGAGGCATTCAGGGGACAGCAAAACACAGAATTTTCTAAAGGAAAATGGCTAAGAATATTGGGGTTTGTTTGTATTTTGTTGGGGTTTTTTTGTTGGTTGTTTTTTTTTTTATAATGACTATTTTCAGTTGAAGTTCAATACCTCTTTTGTCCAAACTGTTTTTAACACAAAAGGCAAATCATAAAAGATTAAAAAAATTATTATTTTTTATATCAAACTCTGTAAACTACCCAAAGTTAAAACACAGAAAGAGCTGAATGCTGCAAAGGTCTTATATTTATCTGATACTTCACTTGATACTCAAGGAGCAGATTGTGTGTTACTTTGAAGATGCTCCTAAATTAAATATCCTTGTTCACATTAGAAACTTTGACATTTAAAATGAATTTTAATAGGGTAATAAACTCAGGATATTTCATAACTCCATCCAAGACATGAGGCATCTCTGACCTACTGACTGAAAGTCATCATTAAATGCTCATGAGGCAGCACATCAACACTTTAGAGTGACTTATTAGAGTGGTACAGACAAATATGAAGGAGAAAAAAACCCACAAACCCAACAGTTTCATATACTCTTAGAACTATCTTTACAAGGACTTAAAAACCACAACACTGTGGGATTAGCAGGATGCAATATTTTCCTTTAACACTGAATAGCCACAGTTTTTTAAATACTTCTGTTGTTTAAAAAAAAAAGCTACTTTTCATCTCCTTTCTTCAAGAGTAAAGCTGTAAGTTGACACCAACCAGGCCAAGTGCTCAGAAAACAGGAAGGAAATAACTAGAACATTTAAAAAAAATTGGATCTTGACTTCTTAAGATACACTTTTGTATAATTCATCTGCAAATCAGAAAATGCCTTATTCACTATTTCTTGCTAAGCCATGCAACATAAACATAAATCTTTAATATTATTTTCTAAAGGAAAAACAGCAATCATCTGATACTCTCTCTAATTAGGTTCCTCTTACTGAGCCCTAATTCTACAGTGCTCTTACACCAAATGCTTGCGCTGTGGCTTTGTCTGGTTTGCTCTTGATGGATCAAAGATGTTTTGAGGATCATCTTCACCTCAAAATCTGAACTACCACATGATAAATTAGTGCCCCCCCAGACATCAGTAAGACTGATTTGTTCACCAGCTAAGCTCTCACCTTCACAATCCTGCCTGGTAGAGGGCTACAAAGCTCACCTAGATACCTCTGCTACAGCCTCTAAGAAGAAACCAGGTATTTAGATCCCCCATAGATGATAAGAGATTGATATAAAAGCAAGTAGAAAATGCAGCTTATAGGATTTTATAGATTGTACATATTCCCAGAGTTAATATTCTCCAAGCTTATAACGTCAATTTACTACAATTTTACTCAGGATTAAACATGGGCATTTTTAAGTGATTCTTCCAGAACATTTCACAATAAGGAATATGGAAAATACAAAGCAATACCACAGAACTGCAATAATCCAACAAAGTGCAGTAGTGACACAATTTTCATGGGAAATATTCTATAAATGATGTTCAAAATTTTTTTTTAAGAAATTCCTTTCTTAGGTCATGTTTTCTCAGTTACTTGACTGTCTCCCTAATAAAAGCAATCTCTCCACTTCTTTTATTGCACTAAGCGAAGTAGAAAGGAGGTCTCCATGCACACAATACACCAGCATAACCTGGTTTTACTGGCACAGTGATAAAAAAGGAGATCTTACAATCGGCTGGCCCACAGGCAGCCCCCAGCCCTGCTGCCTGGCACAGGAAAGGCTCTGCCTTCAGCTGCACCCCAGAATAAATATTAAAGTTGCTTCAGCTGCACTGATCTGTATCAGTAACAGAGGGAGATTCCCAAAGCTATTAAATCTCTCAGTGATAAAATGAGACAGGTTGGTAGAGATTTACTTGGTTTAGAAACTGAATTTTATGCTTTGCCAAAAATGGATTTAAGCAAACAGTCACAATAGTCGGTTTTAATGGAACACTATAGCTTTTCAACAAATTTGGAGTTTATTGCACTGTAAAATGACACAACAGTACCTTACAATATAAGCAAAGGATTAAGGTAGTGAAAATATTCCTCAAGAACAGACCTTCATTAGTATCACAAATTTCCTTTGCAAGAAAGCTCAAAGCAACTGTACACTGAATGAGACTCAACACCTTGTCCAGAATCCCTGCTTACCATTCCTACTGCTGTACTTGCAGAGGAGACATGTACTCAATGCCCAATAAAATACATTGCATTTGATGAGACTTTTTAAAGGTCAGGATTTTAATCTACGAAAGTGATTCAGTGCTGGTTACCGAGTTACTGGTAAAATGTAAAACTGATCAGTCTGTATGCCATAATCCAGATTATGAAAGCAAATATGAAAACTAATTGCACCTGACTTACTGGGGAAGGGACATAACATACAGTGAATTTACCTACAGTCAGAAAAAGTCCGTGCTAAGACAAGAAATGGAATACAGGTATTTCTGCAGGTATCAATACAGCAGTTATGACAAAAATTGTGTTACAAGATTAGTTCTTAAAAACCAAGATTCAAAATGTATCTTAAAAAAGGATTAAGCAAATGAATTGTCTGTAAAAAACTGCAAGATGTTGGCTCTGTGGGTGACCACAAAAGGGAATGTGTTCCATACATGCAGGCTTTTGACTGAACTACAAGCTCTGCACGTTTTCCAACAAATCCCATTTCACAGAGATTGGAGATAAAAATCAGACTCTTAAATAACTAAATTCCAGTCTAAGAACCAAGACACTATCAAGAAAGACATTGAAGGTCCTTCCTGAGGCTTGACAACCAGGTATTCCCAATGGGCCTTGACACTACCTATGCTTTGACTATCTGCCAGCAGAACTTTCCTCCCCTCCAACTACAACAGAGGATTGGATAGACTAAAACAGATGTGAACCAGTCAAACCTACAAACCACCAGGTCACAGATGGGCTACAGAACATTATAAAACCACCATTAGGAAATGAATGGTTGCAATCCCCTGGCCAGCTGCAGATAAACAATGACCCTGCAGTTCTTCCCCCTCAATCTACAAACAGTGCATCCTCCAAGTGTCAGGGCAGGAATCATTTGGTCAAAACTTGTCCTGATAACACCTGCATTAGCATCAATCATACATCAGAATGCTTCTTTCTCTCAATTAAGATGCTCTCCAACTCGCCTCATTAAATCTGCTCTATCAATTTCACTACAGATCTACAAATTCTGACAAAGCAGCAGCAGTTTGGACTCCTGAATGAATAAAAATTGTTGTCCACATGATACTTATTTTGAAGGCAATATCAGAAAGAAATTTGGAACGGATGCAGGCACATTAATAGGTCACAGAATCAAAGCCTTTATCAAATTTTACACTGGCTAAATAAACCAAGTTTTTAATGAACAGTTATTTCTCAATTTTGCATCTGTTAACTGAAGTATAAACACTCCTAAGGTATGAATAGTTATAACACTGCAGTGCAGCTGTTTCCTCATCACCTGACCAAAAAGTAGAACAATATGAAAAGAAACACATATTCAAATGAAGACTATCTAAAAATAAGATTAAGAGGTCTTATCACAGATGCCCTCATTTCTTGTGCAGCATGAAAGATGATTTTGAAGCAAATGACAAGAACTTTAAGAGACAAAGAGCAGCAGAAATGCTGCACCATTCCTACAGTGCTGAACACCAATAGTGACATGGGACAAAACACTAACTCCACTGGGGAAAGGGTCTTCAAAATGAACAGGATTATTTGATTTACAAATTAGGATTACAACATGCTCACAAACCAAAAAATGAGGATGTATTGTTGAAATACAGAAAGAGAGGAAACCTTTATAAACCAAAAATATACATACTTAGCTAAGAAAACAGAATTTGTATTCATAAATGTTAAACAGGTAAAACAACAATTAAAGACATGACCCCGATAGTTGTTTCCACCCAGTTTAGCTACCCTTTTTCATCTGTATTGAAAGCAATCATGTCGATTGTAACAGCATGTTACAAGTATATGGAACCAAAAAAGCAAGTACATGCAGCATAATTTTACAATATCTGTCTCTTGTTCTGACTTATCAGATGAATGTGATTTCATCCTTGATGTTCCAATTTTTTATTACCAATGTCTGAATTTGAAGAACTGCAAAAAGCTGAAATAAATGCTATTTTATAAACCATGCCTATGCATGAAACAGAACTGGCAGAGTCTCGTAATTCTCAAGTTCTTTGTTTCTAGCATTGCCTTCTGTGTTTCTTGAAAAGCCTCTTTCTGTTAGAAGGTCTGTCAATTGAGGAAATTCTCATTTTGGCTAAAACTTGCCTTTGGGGTACCATTTTTTTTTTATTATTATTATCTTCATCATCATCGCCCTGATCAGGTTCTTTTAGAAGTGCTACAATTATTTGAAATTTTTCAGTAGGACTAAATATCAAAAATAGCACCTGTACATGGCCAAATTGTTTGCCACTCACAAGAGTAAAATCATTTAATAAAGTATCATGCAAAGTTCACCAAAAAGCCAATACAAGAGGCTAAAGATCCAGAGACCTTTTATATTTTCAAAGCATTCATTTGCCATGCGCAAGCTTAAGCAAACTGGTTAGACACGGATAGCTGTCTAAATTAGGAAAAGAAGTTTGTGTTAAATTTTTATTGAAGGAATTAGACTTTAATGGCCAACCCATGTAATATTCTGTAAATCAGCAGCAGAACCTGGCAACAGGAGCATAAGAGCATGGGGGCCTCACACCATGGCCTTGCTAATTGAAAGGACCTGACCTCACCAGGGTCACGCACTGCAAGTCAGAATGGCAACGCTGCAGATCATCGCTGCTTTGCAGGTGCCAGTGCCTCCCACCCGTGAAGGGGATGTCACTAAGCACTCTGCTGATTAAAAAGTCAATTTTTTTCTCCCAAGTCTGCATGGTTTTTACGAGTTTTAGAAGCAGAAAAACCTGGGCTAAGTGGGGTTTTTCACCCACAATTCAAAGTTTTCAGTAATTTAGAAACTTAATTAGAAAATTAATATGCTGTTCCATGTATGGTTCATATTGATATTCAAGTTAGTGCTGGAGCTTTCTGGGAGATGACAAATGAGAAGTTTGTAAGCAGTGATGTACATACACAGTATTGACCCAACCTGCGCAATTTGCCTTTACTTATAGAAACAGTAAGTTTGCAGTCAATGACACAACAAACCTGACCCATACAAGAAAGGGCAAGACAAGGATCATATTGAAAAACAGCATTCCAAATATACAAGCAAAAGGATGTGACTGCTGGCAGTAAAGTTTCAGCTCCCTGTAAGTACTTTTCATCTAATAAAGGTATATTCAGCATACATCTACACTGAAAATTCTACATTGCTGTTCTTGGCATTTAATTAGGGGTAAAGGAAAATGTGCAGGACTAGAATCTTAAGTGTTGGTTTAATAACCTTTATACAGATCATTTCTGAATGATTTTCTTCCTCTCTGGAGAGGCTTCTAATGTCAAACACTGATATTAAGGTGAATCGTGGTTACTGAAGAGGCACAGAGAAGGCACATGACAAAATTAATAATTATAGAGAGGGAAGGAGGCAGAATATTCTTTTTTACTCCATAACTGTCCTTGCAAAGCAGAATATCTAATATTAAAGTCAAATAAAGTTTCAAACTCAATAGTCATTAAGGTCTTATTGGTGCCAACAGCATTTAGGGATTTAAGAATGCCATTTAAAAACTATTGCAAATGCTTAGAAATATTTTGTTTTTAGAAGGCCTTGGAGGTTTTTGAGAAGGCAAGAGGATTTAACTTTTTTTTAACTACAAGAAAAAATTTGGCAATTATTTTTATCTAAGATATCAGGTGGGTTAGACAGCTTCAATACAGTCATCTGAAATATATTCACTCAGACTGCTGTTATTTTTCATTTTTCAGATTCCTTCCTTTCATACCAAAGGTTAAGAATTGTACCAAGGCCAACACAAGAGGTGGTCAGCACTCTTTTCTGATCCACTGAAATCTAACACTTTGTATTCTAACACCAGTAGGTGTCAATAAAAAAATACCTTAAAGAAACAGCAGAAGTGGAGTTTGGGGTTGGTTGGTTGAGTCTGGGCTTTTTTTTTTTTTGAGGAATGAGGGGAAAATAGAGAGAATTATGGGTTTACTCTAATTCATTTTAGTTTTACCAAATCACCAGAGTTAGACAAACTTGAGTGTTTGTTTATGCTTTTCTTCTTTGTATATTACTCGCAACCAAATTTCTATGTTATAAAAGAGGCATAAAACAACTCCTCCATAAATGCATTCGTGCAGGTGATGTTAAATTATTATGCAGTACCTTATAATGATGACAACATGCCAAGTAATCAAAAGCTAAAATGAATAGCGAGAGCTAAAGAACATTAAATTCATGAACACCATCCAGGCTAAAGCCATTGAAGCCATTTTCTTCCCTGGAAACTCTTCAACATTAAGCAGTCTATGTTTGTGTTTATAATCCCAGTGGAAAATGAGGTGGAAAAAAAAAAGAGTACTTAAAATAAAGACCTTTGCAAAAATTCTAATATTATTTACATTCCAGAACAATTGCTTCAATCATGCTCACCTGCTTTTAAGCCAATTCAAACAAACCAATTTCTCAGTTGAAAGACTCGTTAAAGTGTTGAAAACTTGTCCTCCCTTTTCCTCTCCATCCCCTTTCCCCAAGATTAGGAAACTTCGACACACATTTCAGTGGGATCTCACCTATCTACCACTATATGTAGATGTGACCTATAAAAAGCAAACTTCTGTGGAACTTCACTGTTTCACAGGAGAAGCAGAACTTCCCAAGTAAATGAATTTTCTTCTCCTTGATGGTTTTGCACACCTGAAGCTGTAGAACCTCTAGGTATAACTTCAAGTTAAAACTAACTAGCAACTACTATAAATACCGAGCACAAGAACATTTGGTTTATAAATACTAGTGCAAATTGAACACAAAAACTGAGAGGCAAAGCCTTTTTCAGGACACCAACATAGCCACACTTCTCTGCTACATTTTTGCTTTATTACTGCAACATTTATTTCCCAAAATTTGGGGGGGTTATTTCCCTCTCAAATGTTATCACCTGTCCAGAAGAAAATACAGCATTATATTAGAAAAAATTACTAACAAATGCACCGGACAATGCAATAATATCACTGCTAGAATAAGAATGTCATGTTTTGTTCTTCACTTGCTCTAAGGGTAAAGGAGCCTGATAAGTCTCCCCATGAATTTAAGAGAATAACAGGCATAATTGAAATTACACTAGTTTTCAGCAGCTGGGATTCTTTTACATTTTATTGCAATATATGCCACAGAAACATGTATTTGGAAAACAGCATGGCTTCTTATAAAAGAGATGAAACTCCATGCCCCTTTGCCTCCCGTTTCTCCCTCTGAAGCAGTTCTGTATCATTACACAGAGCCTGGCACAGCACGGCTGCAGACACAAACATTAACTGCCTCCAGGCAACAAGTGGCTCCTGCACGCTCCTCTTGAGCACACCTCAGCAGCTGTAAGAGCATTTCTGTTCCCTTCCTGCCACATCTGATCACAGAACTCACCCAACCTCAGCAACCCTCCCAGCTGCTGCATCATCCTCCACAAGGAAGTCCCACACTGAGAAAGGACCACTATTCCCAGTGAGGGACCTCAGGCACGTGTGACTCACTTTTCCTGCCTTGTTTATTCAGAAGACAAAAGGAACAACCTCAGTCCTAATGCAGAGCCTGCCAATACTTTAAACTGTTTCTCAAGTTGTCCAAGCTGAAGAAATATTTCTTTTGCTATGCAGAAATTATCCCTAAAAGCAATGAAAATAGAGCAGATGGTTATGGTTTTGGTTTGGTTTTGTTCTTCATAAGGCTACAACACCCATGATTTTAATCACTACACAGAAATAAAGCCCTTGTTCCTATAAAGCGTTCCAAAAATGAAAGATTTCTTCAGAAAACTAAATATATCACCTCCACTGTAAACTACAACAAGTCCATTTTTTAAAGCAAATTTACAGTTCAAATTAAATCCTTTTAACCAAATGTAAAGCCAAATAAATTCTGAAATAACTGGCCTATTTATCACACCTTTTAACATAAGTTCCAGACTCCACTGAAGCAGTGCTATCCTCAGGGACACAATTTCATTTGCTACAGGTTCGTGAAAACTATGACACTGATTTAATAACAAAAAAGAAAATGGAATAAAAAGACAGCAAGATCCCTAAAGCTTAGAGCACCAAACAAGCACACACTTTAGCCAAGGGCTTACAGGCCCACATTGACCTCTTGTTTTGTATTTCCTCTTCCCCATCCTGTGTGTCTTCTCCAGCCACCAGCTGGCTCTGACCACCCATTTTTATAGTGCTTTGCAATTCCTTTCCTTAGGATAGACCTGACTGTGCCTCCACTTCCATAATTCTCAAATAAAAATTCTTTTGCTCCTGTCACAGTTAACACATGAAGTGTTTTATTCTTCTCACCTGTCAAAACACAAGCACAGAACATTGATTTTTTTATTATTAATCCTGAGACAAAAATCAGTGTTCTCCACCCTACTGGAGCTCTACACCAATGAGAGTTAAGAATTCCCTATTTTATGCAGCCATATTCTCAAGGCAACAGTCTCTCCCTAGACTAGAAAATTATTATTTGCAAGGTAACATTTAATAACTCACATGGAATATTTAACAGGATTCAGAAAACCACACTGACCTAAAAGGCATCTCCATTTTTAATTAAAAATAAACTCCCAAAAATATCCCAATGGACATCTCCAGCTTCTCTCACCCATGATCACAGAAGAGAATAAAAACCTCCACAAATACAACACCCATTAAGGAACTCCCTATTTCCCACTGCCCTTTCTGCATTACCCCAAAAATATAAAATACTATTTTCAACGTGCACATCTCAAGTTTACAATGACAGATATCCAACACTCCATGGGAAAGCTCATTTCACTGACACTCACTTCAAAGACAGAATTTGCAATCCACAGATTCTTGGGCATGACAGATGCAGACCCCTTGATTTGAAGTCACTCAGACCTGAACCTTAACGTGCCAGTAATGGTGAAAAATACACACAGCAGATATAGCTGCCACTGCTTGGATATTATTACAGAACAAAGCACAGGCTTATAAGAGATTCCTTTGGAATTATCTATGACAATAACATATATTAATTTAATCATCTTCCAGAAAGCTATAATAAGCTATTTATAATTAGTCTCCAAGTACCTACATCCATGTAATAGTTTGTCACAAACACCAGTTTCTGCAGCTTGAAAGCAAACAAGTTCTGTTCAGCTGAATTGGAGCCCAGGAGATGCATTTTAGCCTCCCATCTATTATGCCAAGCAGGCTTCGTTAAGAATTGTATCTTTGAACTAACACTCTAATCGCAATATAAGCGGGTAGCTCAAGTAGAAGGAAGTACAAAATCATGCTAATAAATCAAATGTAATTTAAGCTTCCAAAATGAAATATTTCCATTAAAAGAAAAAATAAAAGGAAAAAATCTGATTTTTTTTCTTCTTCTAGGAAACACTTCTTTGGCATTATGAAAAGTCTATAGTACCCTGCATTCAAATAATTCTTAAAGTTCTTTGCCTGATACACTCCTACTGCTTACAAACATCAGAACAGTTCACTCTGCCAAGGAATTGCATTTATGAAAAAGTGCATGTTGCAAATGCTAAAGGCCACGTTTATCAATGGAAAAAACAATACATCCTTTAAAAGATGACAAATAGTATTTATTAAAGCCATGCTTGCTCTTTCCATTACAGAAAAAGAAATCACAGTGAGAACACTGAGCTCAGCATATACTTGGCAGCTCACTGACCAGATGGGCTATAAACAATATAAAAGGCTATTTGCTAACATTTTTTTCCTTAAATAAAGTTTTGATTTTTCAGTGATTATGGGTCCAATGACAAATGCAAGTGCAAGCTCCTCCTTAGAGGTAGTATCTCATCATCCCTGCACTCTGTTTTATCATTTCTCCTCTATTAAACACATTTCTTCTGTAGCTCCCAGTACATACCTCTAGCCTAGAACTTCCTCCACAGTCCTTAACATGCCTTGTTCCCAGTTATAACCCTTATTTCCTACAGTTTCCCATACCCTGGTTGTCTACTTTCCCACCATGTCTATGTTTAAAAGCCTTTACTTTGATCCTAAAAACTTAGCAAGTCTCCTTCACTGCCCCTTTAAAGGCATAATTAGGTGAGCTCTTTTCCTGGCTTCCTGCAACAGTATTGGAGCTCTTCTATTTGTGTGATTGCAATAATTCCTGACCTTATCACCAGAAGACAGTTTGTTGTTGAAGCTGTTGGCTTGTTGGGTTGGGTTTCTTTTCCAATATAAATATAAAATACAAGAGCAAGAAAAGCTTTTGTCTTTAATGACAGAGCAAAAAAGTGGCTTGGTACTTAATGATCAACCTTCTGCTAACAGGTGACAGCCAGCAGAAACAAGTCCCAATGACCACCATAATTCTCAATATAAACAGCCTTTTGGGTATCCAGGGCCATACTCAGGCATGCAACCTAAAAGACAGGACATGAAAATATTTACAAAGGAAGCTGAGAAGTGCTGATGGAGCTTTCATGCTCCTAAAAATCTCTGCTTCTGAGAGAGTTGGCTGCTGTGTTTGTACTGGGCAGGACTCCGTTCACACCTACATGCAGAACTGCAGAAGAGCAGAGGTCAGATGTCACAGGGGTTGGGGACCAACACAACCAGATCTGCAGGCACAGTACCTGCACAGGGTCTTCTGGTCACACAGAGCTGGAAGTGAGTATTGCTCTCCACTTTGCATTTCCACACAAGTACAGAAGTTAAGAACACAACATGCTTGTGGGCCATTTTAGCAATCCGGTTACAGATACTAAGATGTATGGAGATGTTCTCTGGAATGATTAAAAAAAAAACAAACATGAACACAGAAGAGCATGCTGTAGTCTTCTGCAGCTTTGCTGTATTTGTCCATATAACAGATTTAGAAACAAATGCTACCTTTTTATTCAAAATTACTTTTAATGCTCAAATGCAATATTGTAAGTCAAGTACCAGCAGCCTTCCAATGGACCAGCTTCAGGTGTTTCATTAATTGTGTTTATCATAAGTAATACAAAACAACAGTTCAGAATATTAGAGGGATGTCTCCTAACAATAAATTAAACTTGGAAATAAAAACAACCATGTCAAATTTAATATTTTCATACTGTTTCACAATACTGAGTCACGCTTGATAACACTAAATAGGGCTCACTGAAGATATGAAGAGAAATTCAAAGTGACAGAACAAAGTACTGTGCATGACTCAGTTATAAAGGTTTAACATCTAAAAAAGTCATCCTAGTTTGCCAACAGCACATATCATAATCAGTTAAGAGTTGAATTTTTAAGATTTTGTTGTCATTTAGCTTTCAATAATTTGGTTGTGCAGGAGTAGGGAAGGAGATGAATCGTCGTCCTGTATTTCACAGGATAAAATATAACACACCAATTCTTTTTCTTGCACTATCTCTTTCTCTGCATCTGTGTTCAGGCAGATGAGAGACCCAAGCAGCACTTTCATTGAAAAGAGAAAGAACTGATAAAATACTAAATTCTTTATACTCTTTTCAGCCATCTGTCTCTCCATGGATGCAACACAGCAAAATCATAAGTCAACTCTAACTCCGATAAACATTGTGTCACCAAAAAACAATCCACAGTTAATCAAATTTTATTTTCTCTTTAGAGGTTAAAATTGTGTCTCAAAGTTTGTTTTAATTTCCCTCCCATGACATCATAAACTGAATGAAAAGCTTAAAAACATCTTACTTAAAGTAAGATAAAAACTTGTACCCTACAGTACTGTTGCTTATTTCATTATTTCAATTTCTATAGCAGAACAGACAAATTAAGAATGAAGGATTCTCATTTGCTTTACTGAGAATCTAACTTGTTCAGAAAGGACAAGGGGCATGGAGCAAAGACCAAAAGCACCTAGGATTTGTCAAGATTTTGCAACCTAGTAAATAAATCTGCCTATTTCCCATATTCCTATATTCAGGTCAAATCTTTTCGATTCTGAGGAGTCAGGTTGAATCTAGAGTTCCACTTCCTAAGGGAGAATGTCACTGACTAACCCAGGACACCACCGGCACCATAATAGGGCAAGTGCCTCTTGTCAAAGCAGTAGATAACGGGGATAAAAGTTACCCTAAAATAGCCAATATGACCCAGAGCACACAGCCTGTGGCCTTGGCTCTGAATGCCCACTGGAGCAGACAGTTCCACAAAGCCTTGTGTTCCAGGCTTCAGGAAGCTCCTGGTTGAGACAGGGTACACACAAACATGACCCTCTCGACACTTCCTTCTGTTGTCCTTCTGTCAATCAGCGCAGCTTTTGCCTAATTGCACCCTGCTAGTCTCTGATGGAGATTTGCTAGCAAACTTCTAACTTAGATGACTGAGATCAAAGATTTGCAATTTATTTTCCATGTCAAGGGAACTCAAAGGGTTTTAGTAACTCATGTACATAGTGACCTATTACTTTAAAAGGATACAAAAATGCCCTTTCTAAAAATAGAATTACATTGCTAAGTATTGCAATTATTAGATAAGCAGTACTTCAACATAAAAGGAATACAAAAAAAAAATCCCGAAGAAACAATCAATGTTGATAAATGTAACATTTTCTTATTGGTGACCATCAGAGAGCAGCCTCCTGTAGTTTGCTTGATTTGTAGAAGCAAAAGGGACGCAACCACACACTTCCTTTAATAGTGTTTCCACTAAGTATGATTACTGTTCAATTCTGTTCAGAAAGTGATCTTTCCATTTCTAAGGAAAGTTAATTGGAGCCTCAAACTCCACCCACAAAAAAAAAAGTTTTATTCAAAGTTTCTTCCATTTCAAACTGCCATAATATTGGGGTTTAGAAACAAAGCATATGACAACATCCATATTAAGCCTTTATGATATTCAAAGCAAATCTTTTTCCCCATGACTTCCTGCTCAAGAATCACCTGTCACACTCAATGTGATTCTTTGTATGAAGTGATACAACACAAGTGATAACATATTTGAATTATAACAAAACCCATAGAAGATTGTTGTTCTATGTTTTATTGCTATTGCTATTTCTTTAGCAATCATTGTTGCCGTCTGTCTAAACAGTTCTCTGTGCACTGACATTCACAATAATGTGTTTTCATCAGAAAGTTAGACACTGTCATTAGGTTTCACAAAGGCTATACTTTACACTTCTTAGCCATTTTTTTACACCTCACTGCATCATTGGGATGTGAATGCAACACTTTTTACATCTGTCAAGTTTAGTTATATTTACTTGAATACAAGCATTAATAACAGATTACTGGAAATCTGGAGAGAGATGATGAATTAGTTATGTTCTTATTATATACTGGAATAGGACCTAGAGAGGAGGGTTTATCACCTTCTCTGCTCAGAAAAAAACCTACTCATAAGCCACAACAATTTTTTACAAAGCTTGATAAATGCAGCTTGGCTGATATTTTACACACCAGCTATCATAATACCTTCTTATTTCCTAAAATAGTTTGGTAAGAAACTTACTTGATTGTCAACAGCTGCAATAACTGGAGACACAATCAGAAGATGTACTTAAACTACTCTAAAGGCAACTACTTTTCATAAACATCTACCACTCTACAGAGGTTCCAAATACAATTTTCCCCCCAGTTGTCTGTGCTGGATCCTCACTAACAGAGGAAAGTCTTGAGGAATTTTTATTGTACTCCTTGAGGTGAATTAAACACAGATTAGTGCACACAGACCACACATGTCCTGTCCTCAACGAAGGTCTTTGCCTCACAGGTCTCTGTAAGGAAATGTAATCACATGAGGATACCTGCACAAAACAAATCTAACAAATTTGTCTCCAAAAAGGGGTGCTCTAGCACAGTCACATAGCTATATATAAAAAAAAAAAAATATATATATATGTATATAATGATGGGGGGGGAGACCAGGCCAAAATCTACTTTAAAAGACTGGCGGTCATGACTGTAATAAATAATAGCCTCTGGATTCTATAGTTCAGTTACACTCAAGCACCAAACTGCAGTTTCCTCTTTCTGCATGTGTATATATATATCACACACATTTACATATAGATAATATATATAATGCTCTTTATGAAGAACTATATCTACTTCAAAACATCCATGTATTAATGTAGAAAGTTCTCAGGTAAGATACATGGAAAATTGCAGTAAAGTTTGAACAAATGCTGTCTTTAAGGTTAAGTCTCAACCACCAACACATAAACTGTCAGAGAGCACAAGCTCTTTGTAAGCTTCTCACAGATATGAGAAGTGCCCTCATTTATTCATGTTGGGCTGAGTTCTGCTCCAAGCACAGCTGCAGAGGGGTACCCCACATTCAGCAGCAAGAGTCATTGCTATGTAGTCTAATTCTGAAAATATTCAGAACAACAAAGGAAGATTTTGATCAATGAGACTAAAAGGCATGACAAGTTGAACATGAGAAACCCAATAGCTGTGGCTTTTTCCCTCCTCAGTTGCACTGAAGATCCTAATAGCAAAAGTAATGGCCATTGGTTAGTCCACACAGAAAAAAATAAGGCAAATCAAGCCTAAGCATGAATACACCTGACTAAAACTAAATACTGTCCAAGATCAGAACAGTAAAAATTGCATTCTACACATAGCCTGAGAAGTACCATGAGAAAAAACACCTTCACTGTTTTAATTTCATCTTTCAGATCAGCCCTCCAATCTGACTGTCCCCCACAGCATTGCTGGGCTCTGCAGGACCACATTTGCTCCCACAACACCCCTGCTGGGATTGCAGCACAGGTTTCTCTCTCACGGGCTCACTCCTACTCACTAGCAGAGTGCAGCAATCTCTGAGCAAGAAGGGCAAAAGCAGCTTAAAGTCCTGCCCACTGTCCCACTCCTCCCGAATCAGAGAAGAGCCCTGCACAAGTCAGCGAGCCACCAGAAACCCACCCTGCTCCAGGGCTCTGCCTCTCCTGCTCAAGGAACAAAGAATGCCAGAAAAGTGTCTCCAAACAACATACCTGTGAGGCCATCTGCCTCTCACTGACAGGTCATCTGGCCATTTCAGAACTGGACAGGATAGAAGAGAAGTAAGATCTTACTCAAACCTGGTTAAGATCAATGTGAAGGAGTCCAGCAGACATCCCCTAGCAACAAGCTTAGGTTCTCTGTAGCTGAGATCCTAATCCAAATATGCCAAACTTATTCAAAGTTTTTAATCTGAAAGCTTCTTGCTTTGAAATCAGACTCAAGAAAACAGACCTTATATCTGCTCTGGTGCAGAGAGCATCAGATGTCATCTGTAAGGCTGTATACAGCAACAGTTGCGACAAGGAAAGCTGAGACTCAAATTCTGTTGCTGACCCCCTAACTACCAAAGAAATCTTGAAGTAATTCTGCATAGAAATGTTGCTAGGACAATTTATCTGTCAGGGAAAAGGAATTTGAGAGGAAACTCAGGACATAGATCAGATACATAAATAGTTATCTTTAAACTTAGGAAGACACTATGGATAAATTTATTGGCTAATTAAATTCAGTGCCCTACACAAATTCTTAGTCATGTTTACTAAACATATCATTATCAGTGCAACACGCCAGCCTATTTCATCATAGCAGTGATATACGGTATCTAACAAAGTAATCTTGGAACCATAGCTAAGAATTATCTTTCATAGCAGTGCACCAGAGGGGCTTAAATACTTTTACATGTGCGCACACTTCCTCATTAGTATTACACACAATTAACTGGCATGGAACTTCTCAAACCTACAGCTCACAGACTAAATGCTACATCATTTTTTTAAACAGACAGGTCAAATATAGCACACTTTATTTTCAAGTGTTTTCACATATACACACTGGCTTAACACAGGCATTCCTCCAGTCCTGCACATACAGGAAAACTGGAACCTGGAGCATCATTCAAAACCATAAGAGTTAAAAAAAAAATGCACACTGACCTCATTACTTTGCTTGATGATATTCATATTATTCTGAATGCAAGGAGAGTACATACCAGGCTTTGCAGCAAGCACGGTTTCAAATCAGTGGAGTTTGGTTCACCTTTTAAAGCCATTCTACATGTAAAGACCTATGATTTGGAAGCAGGAGTGCATCACAGGCTCAACTGTTGCCACACTAAATCAAGTTTTTGTTATCATGTCACATTGTCTTCACAGATCCCATATGCCTTCTATCCGTAAAATTAGAATACCACAGAAACAACTGAAGTTTTAAATCTAGGAGTAAGACTAATTCCCTTTGCTGTGTTCAAGCATCTCTTTTCCCTGTGAGGCAGATACCTGTTTACTCCTCCATATCTTGAAGGGGGACAAAAAAAGGAAAATAAGAAAAGAATCTTTAGGGACATGCTGCCAAGAAGCTGAGAATCTCAAAGGCTACATTAATCAAGGAAAATCTATGCTTTCAACACTTCACAACTTTCACACTGGAAAAAAAAAAATGTCAAGAGAATGAAAAAAGCACTCTTCCCAGGAATCTTGAAGCCTCTTAAAGGCTATTTGTAAGAACAAAAAAATCTACGCAGAATAACATTCACAGATAAACCATTTTACTTACGTCACATTCAGTCCAAGAAGAAAATAGTCCCTGGAAGAGTGACATGGTGGTCAACTGTCAAAATGAAATGTATTTTAGCAGGAACAATAGGCAAGGAATGTTAGTCTAAGTGCTTAACAAAAGCCATGAAGATCTCCTTGAAGGAAATGCTTTTACCGTAAGTCGTATCCACAATATAATTTTAGATGTTCATATCTGCAAAGAAAAAAGTACTATGAGAAACTATCTTATAAATTTTAAAATCCAGAAGAAAATTACCATTCATATTTTCTTCTAGAAATTACCATTTTTCTCTCTTTTCCCATATATCTTTGTAAAAGGTACTGCTGCTTTTTCCCAAAGTAGGCCAATTTCCTCAACAGTCCTGAGCACGTTCACTTCCATGAAGAAAGCAGCTGCTTTGGTTCTGTTGCACAGAAACTTAGCACAATAAATTACAAGCTGTGCTCTGAAAACAGGGGAATTTGCTGATGATTATTTTTAACATGCTCAATCACCTTTCTTCAGTTAAATGATAAGCACTTGAACTTCTTAAAATACTCATGCATCTGAAACAGCAGAAGCCGTTTACCAAGTTGCTGCGTCATTTATAAAGACCTATAGTAGAAGTTACTCTTGTAAAAGAATCAAGGTTTAAGTGGTAGAAATGTTTTTGCAAGGCCTGGGGCATTTCAGTGCTTTAACCCGTCATGACCCCACCCCAGCTTTGTGAAGGTGTCAGAGGCATAAACAAAAACAAACTTTAAAAGCTCAAAAAGCAATTACGAGTTTAATCCCAAGAATGCAGAAACAAGACTGACCTGGTGAGCAAGGTCTGAAGTCGTGAGCAAGGTTTGCTTACCAAAGCTATTGCGCTCAGAGCTGCAGAAGGAAGCAGGAAATACTTTACCAGAACTGCCGAGCCGGTTGCCTTGTACCACCACTTGGTCCTGGTGGAATTCAGGCAGACCAGGCTGTTATCCAGCCCCTGAGCCAGGGGGTAACACACCAGCCTCAGAGCATCCCACCTCCTGACTGAGCTCAGTAACTCTGCAAGTCAAACAGCAATGTTCCCAAAAGTCTGATGCCTCTCTTGTTCTGGTCCTTGTTCCTCCAACAGCCCAAAAATTCATTTTTAACCAAAGAGGAGTGTCTGTGGTGAGCAGCACTACTGAGATTCAAAAAACACAAGTCCGCAGAGTTATCAAGAGGTGTGAGTTCCCATGTTATTTAAGGCATTATCATAGCCTACAAGAATTTCAGATTTCAGGGAATAGTGAGACATGGATAAGAGCTTGTCCAACATGATTCATTTTCAATCCAACTGCATAGAAAGACTAACCTCCTTTGAAAAGATTCAGCTGTCACACCTGCTTTTTGCCATGTTTCCAATGAGCTTGTTTCGGGATAAATGCAATTCCACCTCATGGAAGAATCTCTAAAAGCATTCATTTAGAAATACAGCACATGAACTCATGTGACTATGCTTTACAATGCAACATATGAACAAGGACTGGATAATTGTACAGGCTTCTCTGTAATTTTAGGGAGGAGACACAGGGAATTTAGAGAAGGGAAAAGAAATGGGAAGGGGAAAGAGGAGGAGCTGACTGAAATGGCATGTTACCCCCACGCAAATCCTGACACCACACTGTGCACATGAACCTTCCTATCTCTACTACCTCCAATACGAAAATTTGAAGATAAAAGTTGTAGGATATTTTTTTGTGGGATATACTTTCCATTGCAAGAGCAGCATTTTGAAGTAGAGATTTGGCTTCCTTGACTACGTTCAAGCATAACTCTTCAGGCAGTACTTAATGATGTTGTACATTAAACCCTACTGAAAACCATCTTGCTTTTCAGGTGAACTTGCACTACACTCCTCATTCTTCAAAGGAGGGGGGGAGGGGGCAAAGAATTTTTTTTTAAATCATGAATAGTCCTCAAAATTACATAATGTTCTGTTTACTGCTACTTTAAATATCACTGCATATTTAAGAAGTTCAATAGAAGCACAAACCAGATTAACAGAAGTGAGCTCACCTAGAGAGGGTCTATATCGATGAAGAGCTAATACCATAAATCTGGTGCACGTGGATGTGTGAACAAAATTTTAAGCTCAATAACTCTTCTTTTTCCTATAAGGTGGATTAACCAGGTGCAAACATGCACAGAAACTTCCTGCAATTTAATCCATGGCATTTTCAAAAAGAATTTTTATGTAGTTAAATTTTTGCTGCTTGGGTATTTTTTGTAAGGCAAACTGAAGTATCACAGCTATAAAAACACACAGATTTCTCCACAAGTTTAAAGAAAGCAGCTTTTACACTGCACTTTTTCACTTGGAGGTGTCTATTTCCAACAAACCAGAAAAGCTACATTACCAAATGACTGTGTGAGCAAAGGCAGCTCCTCAAAGTTTATCCAATACCAAAATGCAGGGGTCTTACGGTTATCACAGTTTTTATTTAAGGGGGAAATAAACTGACACCATTATGAGCAGAAGACTCTTCTCTCCAGCAAATTCATTTTGTCTATGAGTTTTGATAACACCAGATGTTTCCTAATACTGAACAGAGAGAAGTTGTTAAAATTTATTGATGTGAAAATTGTATACCTTTCTAGAATACTTACTAATATGCAAAGACACAAGATTCAACCTGTGTCTAAACATCAAATTAGAGTCAAACTTTTATTGGAAAATTGAAAAATGTCAATTAGATTGAATTCTAGCATTAAATTGGAGCTGAACACAAAATTTACCGTTACTCTAAGATATCTTATTTAAAAACAAACAAAAACAAACCAACCAACCAAACAAAAAAACCCTCACAAAAGGGAGGGGCAGAGTGAAACACAGTATTTCACAGTAATTGCCTAGATTTACTTTTGGAATTTAAATACTGAGGAAAAGTAACTCAGTTTTACTGATTAAGACTTGCCTATAAAACTGATTTAAGACCTGTGACTTCCAGGAAGGACAAGAAAACTTGGAGCTAGACAGAAGATGATGTGTCCAGGTGAAAGGCTTATCAGTCGTTCTTTTTTTTTTTTTTTACATCCATAAGTATAAGAGAAGGGCATCAGACAAGAGGGAAAACTTGTCCTCTTTGTCTCATCCATTATTTAATTTCCATCTCTTGGGATCAGTTCCTATGTTTTCCGAAAGACACCTGATTGGCATAAAACAACTATGCCCACCACTCCATTACAAAAAGAGTACTAAAAAAAAAAAAAAGGCAAGCCTCTTGCAAGTCATAATTCCTGTTTCTCCTAGAATAGGTTTCACATTGTATCTTCAAAAGTATGAGTATACATATAAAAAAAATCAAAGTAGCTCCTCTGTAGATCAGAGACACAAAGAAACACCAGTAGTCCAACACTGACTCACTACTCTGTGGATTCAAAAACTACCAGACCAAAATATTTTTGCATTGTGCTAAAACAGTTGATACTTTATGCAGCTTGCACATAGTGAACATGGGTAAGGACATGGTTGAGGTAAATTTTTAACCAAGCCCCTAAAAGTCAACAATTCTGATGAGGAAACTAAAACTGGAAATTGGGTCAGGTACGCAAATGCTCAAAAGCTGGGTTATCTAATGGCATGTGGGCACAATTATCATGTCCTTTCTACCATGGGAGGTTCCAGCATAAGCCAGCAAAGTTTGTGTCCCTGTAGTGAAATACAAAAAAAAGTCACCTTCAGTGAATTAAATTAAATGCACAATGAATCAGGCAGCAAAGCTGCACAGCCTCTGCAACTGGTTTAACTGTCTGTTGTATATAACAGTGAAGGGGAAGAGAGGGAGGGAACTTACACAGTAGTTCAGCACAACCTTGTGCTATTCACCCACCAAAAGAAAACCTTCCTACCCTTCAGCTTTTTTTCTGATATCTATATCCGTATTTAGACATTCAAACTAAATGCATGTTTTCCAAGAATTTTACTAATATACACTTCCTGAAAGTACTACAATAATGCTGTTACATCACCCCATTTGATGGGTCCCCATGCTGCAATCCTCTAGAAAGTTTTCAGAATTTTCACCAAAGGGCTTTAGCATTATCCACTGGCATTTCCAATTCTTGTACAAACATGATCTAGACACATCCTAAACTACAGCTTTCCTAAGAAGCAGTCAGTGTAAGACAAATACAAAACTCTCGCATCACCATAACGAAAACTCCCACTTATTCTGTTGCTAAATGCCTTGATGTTTTAAATCTCTTTACCTATTATTAAAACCTTTAAATTTCTTATCTAACTTTAATAGCCTTTACATTGAAAAATAAATAAAAGTTGTTCCATAGCTGTCAACAAGCAAAGCACATATCTGTTTTCCCTTAAAAAGAAAGCAGCTGGGAAGACATCTTTCAGAAGAGAACACACAGCTCAAAGTTGTACTGCTCCAGTTGGCACAACCAACTGGCTATTTCAGACTCCATTTTTAATGCATCATACAGGACCATTTTGATTTGAGCCTATTAGTCTTCTGAAGACACCAAATGCACTTCCACATGACTGTAGGAGTCACTGTGTCTCAGGGAAACACAGCACTTCCTGGAATTCTTGACATGCCAAGAAATCAGAGTCACTCCTGCTGCTCCTCGCTGACAGCTCTTATTATCAGTTCTGCCATTAACTGAGACTGAAATCCAATTCTGGCCAGCTCCTTGACAAGACATCTAAGACAACCAAAGACTTACAAAAACCTCTTCTTGTACTTTTTGCATTCAGGCAATTTGAGTTCCTATTGCTGCTTTGTAATTTGTTGGTTTAATTTTCTACTGAGAAGTTGAAACAAAATATTTCTCCTTGAAATTTTCATGCAGACGGTACAGTTGCCAGGACATTTTGCATAAATAGTTCAAATCCATCAAACTTGTATTATATTGGTTTGGGTTTTTTTAGAGGTATGCTGAACCACAGCTTGGCTAAGAAATTTGCTGACACACAATCTTTACTATCCATCTATACAAATGCATTTGAAAAACAAGTGCCTTTCATTTGCAGTTTTCAAGATTTCATAGACTCTAACACAGCATAGTGCACTTCCATGAATGAATCCCCTAGAGCCTTGTATGAGTCCTGGAACTCTGCACATGTCCCAATCCCACTGGGATGGTGGTTGTTCCTGTGCAGGAGCACAGCGCCCCCCCCCCCTTCAGTGAACATAATGTAAATTAAGAGGCTAAAGGAACAGAGATATCATCATCTGTCTCTCAGATGGGAGCAAAGAGTGAAAGGTAAGATTTTTCTAAGTAATGTGCTTCCACATCTCAATTCCTTCTGCACTCTAAGTCGGTAAAAATGAAAACGTTCCTCAAAATACTGGTCAAAAGCAAAATGATTTTACCAGTGTCAAGCAGGAAGTCAGTAAGGAGCAGGAGTCAGGAACTGAGCTCATATTTGCTGAATTTCAATCAATTATTTTCACTTCTACATTTCCTTTATTCTTCAGCGCCACTACGATATTTGCTGCTCCAGGACTATTTTCAAGACTAGAAATAATGTTGATTTTCAAATAACTGTCACAGTCAATTAGAGAACTGTATTCTAGAATCCAGGTTAGGCTTAACCAAAGAAGTATCTCCACATTTGAGTTACAACCTTTTTGGAAAAATTTAATCAGAATTATAAAGGGGCAGTGGGAAAGAAACCACCGCCCTAAAAACCTCCCAATGCCATTAGTGCCAATGGGTAAGAGACACCATGCAAGAAGTCTCTGTTTAACTTTCACTTGTACTTTCAGTCTCCTTGAGCAACTTTCACTCACTCTTCTCTCACCAAAAAAAAAAAAAAAAAAAAAAAACCAAAAAAAAAACAACACCAAAGTTGAGCAACTTGAACCTGGACTTGACGCTAGTTTCAAGTCTTGCCTGTAGCAGTAAATGGAGAGAAAAATAACTTGAACTGTGCCTACAAGAAATATGTCCAAGTACTGCAGTTACATGTGTATTCTCAAGGCAAAGGTTGAAAAACCTGTCTGAACAAGGAGGTTCCTGATAGACTAGGCAAGCCAATAACAAAAATCAAAAATTATTTGATCAAACCTATATGCATAACATAAACCAGAATTCTGCAAGTCATCTAGAGGTGTTCTTCCAACAAACCATACACATATATACACATACAAAATAAGACTTTCTCCTCCCTAGCTATTCACAAAATAACTATTTACAAATAATGAAATGAAACAAGAATGGAAACAGAAGAGCCTAAGCAGCATAGCAACTGAAAACTAGTGAAAAGTAGTTTCAAAATGCTTTAAGTATCAAAAACAGAATTTGGCAAGAGGAAGACTAGGACTGATGAAATCCCTCAAACTGCTCAGGGAGATAGTCTGAATATGGCAAATGACAGTACAGTCTGAAAGGTAAGAATCTGCAGAATGGAGTCAGATCTCTGAACAAATGCTATTTGAAAGACACAATTAGGGACTGGCATATATCCCCAATCAATAAATGTAGGTAAGTCTAAAACAGAGTATAAAAGAATTTAAAACGCAAATAATTTAGCACAGCATAGTTTTCAGATGTGATACAGGTTTAGCAATTCCACACACAGAATGCCCTAGCATGCATTTTAATCTATTATCACTCCTTCAGTAAACTTCATACTCAAAGGTGCTCTTTCGAGGCGGAGGGGGGGTGGAATTCACAAACCACTTCACCTTGGTAGATAAACAAAGATGCCAATTGCTGGTCAGGGATGGGGAGCAAGTGCATTGTGCATATTTAGTTTTTCTCTGGTTTTAGTCCTTGTTCTTCCTCCTTTTCATCACTATTATTATCGTTGTTATCATGACCATTATTTTTGTTTGTTTGTTTCAATTATTGTATCACTTAGCCCATGAGTTTTGTGTTTTCTCTCTGGTTGACTCTCCTCCCTACTGGATGGAAGGGAGTTCCCAGTTGGGGTTAAACTGTGACAGGTATTAAGAAACAAAAATATTATTTTCAACCCTCATTTTAAACAGCTTAATCTAAATCATACCATAAAGTCAGCATTTAAGTATAAGTTTGTTGAAGGCTAAGAACTCCCCTGTAGGGAAAAAAGGATATACCATAAACTGATTCCCATTACATTAAAAGCATACTATTCCTTGATGCAAAGTACATCATCCACTGCCTCTTCAGCAGTAAGTAAAGTGTCAGGAAAATCAGCAATCATTCAGAATCAGGAAAAAAATTTTAAAATCTATAGGAAAAATCTAAAACAAAAAGGACTGTGAATTTTATCTCTATCTTCTATTTCCTCTTCCCCCAGGCTGTTAATAAATGTATTTTTTGAAGTCCTAGGAGAATACTCAACTTTTTTCATGCACTCCTTCTCTGGGAACCTGTTCCAGCACATCACTACTGGAGGCACTGGAACAGGTTTCTTGGACAGGTTGTGGATGTCCCATTCCTGGAAGGTTGGATGAGGCTTTGAGCAACCTGGTCTAGTGGAAGGTGTCCCTGCCCATGGCGGGGGGGGGGGGAATGAGATGTTCTGTAAGGTCCCTTCCAAGCCAAACCAGTCTGTGATTCTGTTTCTACACCTTATCCCACGAAGACACCCTCTCAAGGCAGTGAGGATGAACACAAAGGAGGAAGAAATGTGTCACTTTGTTCCAAGGTGAGCCCAGTCCTTGAATGCATTGTCACACTGGGTGAGCACTCTCACAGCAAAAACCTTCAGGTAACACTGAATAAGTCATTAATTTATTCAACTTACTTTTCTTTCACTAATGCTTTTAAGTTTTCCAAGGGCTACGTGGAGTTTTAATGACTATTTTTTTTAATATGAACCACTCAAGCAACAATGGTTGCTAAGGCAACACTGATTTATCAATATGCCACCTCAATATATTAACACACCTCTTTTTGCCCACTTCTGTGAGATTACAGGCAAATCCTTGAAGGGAGCTAGAAGCAATCAAACCACTAGAAGCAATCAAGACCTAGAGTGATAAGTGCAAAATGAAACTAAAAAAGCTGTTCCCTCAAACTGGTCACCCTGCCCAGATAGGAAGAGCTGCAAGACCTTCCACTGTGAAGCTGCAAGCAAAGAGGGCAGATAAGGATGGTTCAGAGGCATCACTGCCAGCAGCAGCACATTTCTATGGCAAATAACAAAATAAGAAGGTTTAAGACAAAGGGAAATACACAAACATTTATGTGAATATTTCATCTTAAAAAGCACTTTCATTCCCAGCATTTCACTCTAGCTGTACCTTTAAAAAAAAAAATAAAATATCACTCTCTACTTTTCATTTAATTTATACTTCAGTAAATTAATATTCTAAAACACCTACTGCCACATATTAAAAGACACTGGAACAGCCACCTTTGGCCCCCACATCAGAGTTCCAAACAACATGAACCACAACCAGGAACTGAATTCCATTTTCACTGCAGATCGTCTTGAAGCCTCTTCAAAGCCCCCAGAGAAAGATTCTAAGCAGAACACAGCAAAGTTTCACAGAGCTCTGATTACAGATAAAGAGGAGGCAGGTAAGGTGAACAACTACAAACAACAAACTGAAAGAAGAGACAACCTAATTTATATTCACACCAACACTTGAAACACATAACCCCACCTCTCTTAAAGACATTGCTCTGTCACTGCAGATTCACCCCAGAACATTAACAACCACTACACAAGCACATCCAAGGCCCTGCAGGGCATCCTCAGGAACCAGAAGCTCCTATGAAACAGTTTGAGCAGGCCATTGGTACCAAGTTTGGCTTCACCACCTACTCAGACACCTTTTCTCCAGCACTTTTCTTTAAATAAAAAAAAAAAAACAAACCAAAGAAAAAATGCCAAACAAACAAAATAAAAAAACAATTACAAATCAACCCAATAGTATTACAAAAGTAATAGCAAAAGCAAATCTTCCTATTTCTGTACACCTGTTTCTGTAAAACCATATCTGAAAAAGAATTAGTACAAGTGTGGCAAAGGAACTTTATATATTTACATGCTAAGTGCAAATTTCCAAGCACAGTGAGATTTTATTTTAGCAACAACGAAATCTAAGATGAAGGCAGAAAGCTCAGATTTATTTTAAGCAAATTTATCAAAATGTTTGCAGTACCACATAAAATACTCTATAGG
Source organism: Formicarius rufipectus (assembly GCA_013399695.1). Classification (NCBI taxonomy): domain Eukaryota; kingdom Metazoa; phylum Chordata; class Aves; order Passeriformes; family Formicariidae; genus Formicarius; species Formicarius rufipectus. Next base: position 382,337 of record VXAU01001586.1, on the reverse strand, counting down.
CACTTAGCTGCCAATTCTGCAAGCACTTACACACTTGCTTGTCTTCAGATACCAAGCAGTTCCCTTGGGATAAGTCCATAAATTCTATACTAGCAGCATCTGAGGAGTACCCTTTCCACCCTTATCCCCTTGCCTGTCACCATAAATTACTCTCCTCTCTCCACTGGCCTAACTGCAAGATTAACTTTGAAGTCTGTTAGAACATCTATTTAAAAATATAAAGGAAGGAAAACATCTCCCTTATGTTGGGTGTTACACATATAAGATGGCAAGAAGAAACAGAAATAATAACACATTTAAAGAAAGGGGAAATTTTTTCTTTAAAGAATCAGGAATGGCATGTTGTGCTTTGAAAAGACAAATTATTCCAGGGCCAAAATAGGATTTCAATATGACTGTGCACTAATGAGTTCATTTACATATGTCTTAGAAAATTGCATGTACCATAACTTCAAGTAAAATTTTGTCCCAATAGAATTTCACAAAAACAATTACTTTTCCTTTCTCAAAATAAATGATTAGCATATTCTATCACCAGTAATTCATTCCTGGCACAAAGAATCTGTAAAATTTAGAATAGCATTGAGTCTTATGTTTTCTAATCACATTATAACAGATCAAAGTATTTCCTGCCAATCAAAAGAAAGGCCATTAACAATATTTTTTTGATTTTAAATCTGGAGAAGTTTCATCTCCACTTCAGACCAACAACTTAAGCAATCCCTGAAGAGACATGCTTTGCTGCTCTTCAGAGGAAAAAGAAAAACCAAATCAAGAAACCACATACTGAACGAGTCCAAGCAGAACTGGGACTGAGGGGTTTGGCTTTTCCCAGTGAACTGAGGATCACTGTGAACTTTACCTCCTTCACCATCATCTTATACCAGCATAGCAAATCCTCTCTGAACTGCCACAACTCAAGTCCAAGTCACAAGTTCTGACCTTCTTGGGTATGTAAAATTGTATATAATGCCTACTATGCCGATACATAAAACTGGGACAAGACGCAAATCTGGGAGAAGTGACCTCACACCACAGTTTATGAGCAGTTTCTCTAACTAGGAAAAAACTGTTTTACAAAGCAAGCATTGACTCATTATAAAAACCTCTTAGACTTTGAGCCTGGTCTTTAAAAATCTCACGTTCCTTGCCTTCTAACAAAAATCAAATCCAAGATATTAAAGTATGGCAGCAACTGGTGTGTCTCTGGTCATGCACAGCTCCCTTTACAGTCCCCTGGAGGCAGCAGAGCCACTGGAGGTGTTTTAACTCTCACACTGCATCAGCTTTTCCCCCTTCTGAACATGAAGGGAGCCAAGGACAATTAGTCAACACTCCAGGGCTAAATACTGTGCCTAGAAAGAGGCAGAAGTATTACAGTCTGAACCAAAAGACATGACATGGTAGATCAAAACAACCATATAGCAAAGTAAGAACAATGCTAGGATAAATGTGATTACTGTCTTCTACCAAGACCCCATAAGTACAAAAGTTTGCTGATGCCGTTCTCCTTTGAGACAGAGGTATAAGGAGAAGCAGCAAAGAACACAAGATGCTCATTAAACACTCTCAAATTACAGGGTATGCAGGGATACACCCACCTCTGTTAAAAATAACACAGCAAAAGAAATTTACTTCAGCATTAGCAAAAAGGCAAATTTATTTTATCTCCTCACTTCAAAAGGACTTAGAAAATGGCATTGTTTAGAGAGCTTATCATAAAACTCAGACAATTTCCCCTACCATAATGAAACTATAGATTGGTTTACAAAAACATTAAGTGTAGAACTATAAAAGTTTACCATTTTGCATTTAATGAAGTGCTACAACTCCAGTCTTGTACAGATTGATGCACATACTCACCCTGATCCAGGTGAGGCATTGCACTGTGAGGGCTGTTCTGCAGAGGCAGTAGCAGGTGGTATAAACCAACATTAATTTGAAGCACACAGTTGCTAGAATAGTTAGAAAAGGTTTTCATTTGTGTTTAACATCACTTTTAGCCACAAAACACATTCGTATTAAAGTAACTCCCACATATGCTGCCAAAGCACAGGAGCAGCACCTTTTTGGTTCATTTTTACTCTTAAGTTTTCTATTGCTGATACACAGTTCTTATACTCCAACTATAAACATAAATAGGAGTCAGATGTTCCTCAGCCCTGATTTTCATCATTTAGCTCTAAAGTCATGCTCTTTTGTCTTCAAATCTCAGAGCACTTCATTAAAGCACTTTCTGGAACTGTGCCATAGCAAAGGGGAAGGCAAGGACTATAGTAAAAAAGGGGGGAACAGAGATAAAAGATCTTTTGCTACAACTTCCTTTTTTTTTGCTTCAGTCAGCTGATAACATGCTCTGCCTCCTATAATAGATGTCTGTAAAACACTATGCTCAAAGCAAGTCGGTGAAAAACTCTTCTAAACATTTTTGCTCTTGATAAATTATGATCTTCGACAGCTGTTTGAGCAGTCATACCTTCAGCTTTGCCCTTAAGTTATGGCATGAACTAGGTTATTTTCCTAATTATTCTTATAAAGACAAAAGGAAAGCAGTTTTCCCACAGAATTTTCAATTGTCAAGACCTCTTTATAGTAGATCTTATTAACTCCTGTCCCAAAATCATTTCTGAGTCACCAGACAGAACTACAACAAACTTTAATATTAATCAAACAAATACATTTATTTTGTGTGAGAATTTTGAGGGGAAGAATTCTTATGGAGAAATGATAAAAACTTCCAGAGTCAGCATTAATTCTGAGTGTCTTTTGATGCTCACTCCCTCGGGACTAAGTCCCTTTGCCAAAATAGCTGTACATACCAGGAGTGACATAAATTTATGGTTTCAAACACACAGAATATACTCAAGACTACCAATACTACCAAGTTAAATGCTCTGGTGAACTTGGTAACTCCTTTTTTCTCTTTGTTACAGTGCAAATAAAATTAAATAAATCTTGGGGTATACCTTTGGCTGGCACTCTGTTTTTCCTTGCAGCACGTTCTTGAAATTTAGGAATTGTCCGAGTAGGAATTTAGTTTGTATTTATATACAGCCACTTGTCATGGTGGTTGCCTCAAGCAACAATCACATTGTGTTCAAACAACAGTCTGGCAAACACAGAAAGCTTTTACCTGCTGTTAATTTTACATCTGTGTAACTGAACAATCCAGTCCGAGCTCCCTCAGAAGCCTGAGTGGCAGCAAGACTAAGGATTTCCCAACCAATCTACTTCTGAGTAAAATCATTTTTTGCACAACACAAAGAGAAGGGAATTTGAAGGAAACATGAAAAAGTAACCTATGAAATACATTATTGAGAAATCTCAACTTTAACACCAGCCATATTACAGTTGTGCCTATTCTGAGTCCCCAAGTAATTATATGCAAAGAATGACTAATGTGTTGGAGACATTTATTAAACTGAACTGTTTCTCCTGCTTGGCATGCTGTATTATTTATATGATATTGCACTTCCAGGCCACAGTGCCCTCATGGAAATAATATACAATTACAGAGACAGATTTTAAGTTGTTACTGTCAGCACTAAGTAGACCATTACCTTCAGAACAGTCTTAGAAGCTTCCTCATTGCTTAGACAAAATATAAAGAAAAAAGAAATCTAAGGAAATGAGTATAGAGTTGAACTCCAAAATATACTGGCCTACAACCAAAAACACGTTATGGGAAAGTAGAGACAAGGAGGAAGTACCAAGAGGTTCACTGAACATCTTATTTCTGAAAAATAACAACCTTCTGAATGTATTCACTTACATGGTAAAAATTTACTGCATTTGAAGCCACAAAAACCAGTTTAAATTATTTTCTTTTTAAAAAAATTTAGCACTCAGTTATGAATTATTGCATCCCCCTAGAAGCAGCAATGCTCAAAGAAAAGATCATGTTGTGCCAGAATTATATGCTCCACATAGATATTGCTTACTGGGGATCAGCAATCATAAGGAGAAATTTAGATGACATATTAAAAAAACCTTTATGCCCCAAATCCCTCTTTTGTCTTGTTTTTAATCTTCAATGAAATAACAGTTTTCAAATCAGACATTTTGGAGCATGAAGTCAAGTGCTGTTAATTAAGAGAATGAGTGATAAATTCTAGTCTCGTTTATTAAACAGAACTGCACTTAACTGGGATTTATTAGATTAAATCTAAGGTTTGAAATAAAGGTTACTCCACTCCAAAAAGCTTCTAACACTTTCATAATAAAATTAATACTTTCCTGATCATAACAGGTTTCAAACTTTCAATGCATTTCACAAGTATTATACAAATTTCGCAAATCCAGAAACTATATTAAAAGCAGTCTAAATGACCTGCCAAAGGATACATAAAGAATCAACAGGGGGAGTGTGAGGAAGTTGCAGGTTTCATAAGCCCCAAGCATCATCACTTTTACTACAGATCTGCATACCTGGGTAAAGGAGCAGGGAAAACAGGGCTATAAATCAAGAAGAATAAAGCCCTCTCTTCTAAATTACTTTCTTTCCTAACAAGCAGCAAAACTGCAGAGATAGATTTTTCCCAGAAATAAAATTTTACTAATAAGCTTCTCCAGCTGAAGTCGTATTTTTCAATAATGAGAGTGAAAACACTTAACAGGAAACATTTTTTTATATTTTTTAGAATTAGAAGCAGTGGTTATTCAGCTTAAATAATTGGAATGAACAGATCACATTACTTCTGAAGTTATTTGAAAAAATGCCTTTTTCCCCTCACTTTTCAAATAATTTTTCTCTGTTAAACTATATTAAGCAAAATTCTAGTCTTTCTATTAAAAACTCAGAACACTCAGGAACATTAGTTTTAATTGGTCCTCTGACATAAACCAGCACACTCTTGCATATAAAATAGTCTGTATCTTAATGCCAAGCCTATATGTCTACTCACCTAAGTTTCTTTTAGATTACACCCAGCTCAAACACAACTCCCTTCACTTGTCTATACTGAAAACATGCCGAGTACCTCGACAGCTAAAACTGATTTGGTCACTTCAACTCTATTTTGTGCACCGACAAAGCTTATCGTAAGTTGGTAATAAGTCAAACATTATTTTCAACCACAAATATTATTTTGGAAGCACAGCCTAATGGTTAAAGCATAAGACTGCAAATCCATTTTTAAATAGAAACCAATTTCCATCACAGATCAGCGAGTGACTCTGGGCAAGTTAATTAACCTCCCTGCAATCTGTGAAATTGGGATAATACCTTACTTTGCAGTGAGGCTTATTCATTAATGCTTATGAAATGCTGAGAGATCCTTAGATGGATATACCATAGAAATAGAAACAAGCTCAGGATTTCAAACAGTGCTTTGGAACGTAATTCCTTTTTGAAAACACACCTCACTGTCAAGTAAAACGTCAATTCGTAAGTAGTATTTGAGTGCTTTTAGATGCACTGAAAATACATTCAACACTGTACCAAAAACCACAGAAAAATAACAAAATGGGCCCAATATTACGTCTCTTCCTTCAACTATGCACAGAATTAATTATGACTTTGCATTTACAGAACTCATCAGATTCCCACCACCTGCAACATACATTGCAATTAACTTGGATGAGTTCCTCAGAGTCTGCCAGAATTCTCAACACAGCATCTAGTCCCAACTGCAACGCTGTAAAGTTCATCTCCACTGCAAATATTAAAACATTTTACAGTACCTCAGCTTAAAATTTATTATTTAGCCCCCTGGTTCTCATCTGCCCTCCAGACAAGATGGCAACAGGAAGCAGTTACTGCAAAAGCTGCAAGGTCAGTGATGAAACCTCAGTGAATGAGGTGACTGGCAGGAATCTCAAGAGGTTACCAAAGTTATTCAGGAAGAATGGGGATTTTCAGAAGATGCAACAACATTCCTTCTTCCATCTATCATAGCTGGAAGACTCTCAGCTGAGTGCTAAAGTCCAAGCATGCTACTGTTTCAAAGGGAAACTGATTTCATGTCACAAAAAGTTCTTCAAAATATTAAATTTAAAAGCAGTTCCAGGTTTCCCTGGAACCTGAACACCTGTACATCATTCCTCTTAAACAGATTGTTCTCTTTAACTAAAAAAAGCTCTTCTGTTTATGAAGTCACCAATGTCTGCACTTGTTTACAGTTTGCTTGATTTGGTTCCATATTCCCAGTAAGAACAATTATTTTTCTATCCTTTTTTGTGACTACAAGTTGCTGCTGCATCACAGGTTATACTTCAGCAACTCCAGTGTTTCACTGAGCTTTCACAACTTGGAACATTTTTAAGGTCTGGAAAGAAGCCTAAAACTCATTATATATGCCAAACCCACACACACATCCCCCCCAAAACAGTTTCTAATACCATTGCTAATACAGTTGCATGTGGACCATTCAGTGTATTGTGAAGACTTCACCTGACATCCTTACAGAACTTTAAGGCTTTAGCTAATGTGTTTCATATGGTCATTCTTTATACTACAGTGGGCACTCTTTCTCCTAATGCTTTTCAGTAGGACAGGAGGCCTGAGAATGGACAACTGAGGCCACAAGACCATTAGCAAATTCTTCAAACAGCTCACTGATGCCCAGCTGAAGAATTTTTACCCAGAAATGGCAGATAAACAAATAGTTGTGTGACCATGTGCCAACATCTTCAAGCCCAATTGGTAACTATCCCAAAAGGAGCTAGGACAACAGTCCAAAGTGAAGGAGTCTATTTTCTAAACAGACATACTAAGCAGCAGCTTGATTTGATAGACAGGCCCAGTAGGTTTTTGTTTTACTATTTGGTACAGCAAAAGCTCATCTTCACAATTACAGTTTCTATTTTCCATGGACTTTAATGGTTTTGTTATAGGAAACAGCAGGCAAAACTGAAGACAAATGGAATGGCTGCAACAATGCTGTTACTTAAATTTCAATTTCTCTCTTTGGCAGTATAGACTTGGATTATTATCAAAACAGAAAAACACAATGTTTTTCCATAAATTTGGACACGTTTACATGAAACATCATTGTAACAATGCACAGATCCTCACACACTGCACTGTTCTGCACAAGCATTTGTGACTAAACAAACCTTTATAATGCCAAAGAGGCTAAAACATTTCTTTCAAAGCATCAGCCTTGGCAGAGAAGTGACACCTATTTCATTTGTGAAATTCTTGCACATGTTCTTCCTAAACAACATTACACTTCAGAGCTAATATTTTTATAAGTGTTCACATAATGCATAGTAACTACACCAGTGACCAAGTTCTTCCCCAAATAAGGAAGCCAACCAAAAATTCCTATAACCTGTATACTCGAAGGAAATTATCTTTGCTATTTTCACTCCCAGAGCACCAATTCACAGCATTTAAGACTTTCTACACACTAAAAACAACACCACAATGCTGTGGCACAAGCAAAGCAATTACCACGCTTTGGGGCTTGATGACTCCTTTCTTGGCCCACTGAAACAGCTTACACAAAATTAAATTTTCTTAGTGATTAAGGAACATCAATAAGGAATGTATTCTTTCCTAAGTCAAGAGTTTCTGAATACCTAAACACAGCAGTGATGGATTATAAATGCATAATAATAACATGCCACCCAAAGACAACTAAACTGCAAAAATACATCACTAAGACTGTTGGGCCTTTCTACTTTCTTGAGTTGGAAAAGTGTTTCCAGCAAATTAAATACTTGGCCGCCTCCTTTTCTTTTCCTCAGTATTAAAAAACCCACAAACTTCAATTGTTTGTTCAAAAGCCAAGTATTTTAAGGACACTGACTCCTAAAAAAATCAAGTTTTTCAAGACAAATGAATTAATATTTAGTTGGAGGTTCAGCAGATGTCAAATCATTAGCAAATGAGCAAATCCTGTGAACTTGCCTACAAGCAAAGAGGTATTGCCACCAACAATCTGAAGGGAGTAAGGAACACCTTGACAAGAGGTAAAAGCAAAAAATGTCCTGATAATAGTACTGTTTAAGGAAATGGTGACATCAGGTCATTTCTTTGGGTACTTGTGTTTCAGCTTCAGAAGGTTATTTAAGGAACTGTGGAACCACTGTGTGTGTGGCACTGACCAGTGCCCCTTCTAACTCATTTCCTTCCGGTGTGTGTTACAGCACCACCTGCCTCAAATACATCCTTTGGGTTCAAACAAAGTGTTTTCCATGACATTTTATAATAGAGTTAAGATGATAATTAAGATATTAGGAGCAACTAACAACTCATTTTTCAAACAGTTTAACAGAACTCTGGTATGAGTTACAACTGTGCTATCAGAAAGCTAATTGATGAGTATCATAGTAACTCTTCATTGATCCTAAAAGTAATCTCATTTTCCTTAAAACTATTATAATCAGGTATTAAAATAGATTCATAAATGTAATAACTTTGCTCATTTTCACTGTACTCTACAATATCTCAATATAAAAAGATTTAAAACTCCAAAACCTGTTAACGCTACTAAATGAAGCATATGTTTAGCTTGAGAAAAAATTACTCTGCTAGAATTACCTTGCTAAAATACATGAAGTAAAAACATAACAAAAAAGTGGATTTTGACATTTCATATTTTGTTGAATACCATTACTGCACAGGCAATCACTGTCTCTTACATATAAATTAAGATCCTACCATCTGTCAAGTGTTCAGATAATCACAGGGTTTAATGCACAGTATGGTTATTAGAATGTGACCTGACAAAAAGAAAAAGAACACAACCTAATCTGGACTATGAAATCTATGATCTCACTTGCAAATGACAGTTTGACAAGCTATTATTCTGCATTTTGGCTTCTATAGTAAAAGCAATTTTACGCACATGTAATTCTATTAGTCATACAGTCAACTGCCTGTGGAAGATTACTTCAAACTATAAAATTTGCTTGGTCATTCAGGATTTTGAACTTGGATAAATATTTGCAACATAAATAGAAGTTTAATGATCTGAATATACACACACCTCTAAGAATAAAACACAAGCCACTATGCAAAATAATCCTCTGTGATGCTGCCATTAACTGTGATGCAGCTACAGACTTTCATCAAGGAATCATACAAAAAGTCATTGAGCCCATTAATCACCTACATATCAACTGACTCTGTTCCCAGAGTAGAGCGCTCGGGAGAGCTCTGTACATGATCTGTTTCACATACAAATGTGGCACCTACTAATAAGCACGGTTACTTTTAGCCACAATATTCCTTACATAGTATCTTTATGGCTTATTCCACTCCCAGTACCTTGTTTTTGCCAAGGTAAACGTTATTGACAGTTGTCTCTACTCAGAACCACTAAAAAAATCCTATTGCCCTGCACTCACAGAAAAGTACCAGGCAAGCCTCATGTGCTCGTAGCTCTCACATTTTTCAGGGGCTCAATTGCATTATTAATGATCCAATAAAATATATTTGCAAAGGATATACTCTAATATCACTCCAAAGTGTAAAATACATGCTTTGGAAAGGGGAAATTACGTCTTCAGAAAAAAAAAAAAAAAAACATTCTACGAAAGTGACACAAGGAAAACAAAAGTTGAACATAGTTTTACTACCTGTAGAAGTTTCCATCTGGTAAATATTTCAAGCTTTAGTTACACTATACAAGAACCTCCCTCAATAATAAAGCATCATGATCTTGCCTTATTGCCAGAAGGCAAGAAAAATCAGATCATGGTTTATGCAAGGCCTGTCAGCATTTCAAAGTGTAACACTTCTTACAACTATACAAAACAGCTCTTATCACCCAGAGGTCTGCTGGTCTGATCACTGGTTTCTGCCAAGAGAGAAATAAGAAAAATCAAGGAGAAACAAGGAAGGAACATTTTAGATTACTTTGTTCTGGTTCAGTTTTACATGTATTAAAAGACTTTTCCTAATAAAAGCCAGAAAATATCAGTTGTAGACGATAAACACCAAGAAGTTCCATTTTCCAAAGCACCTGAGTGACCTATATGAACCTGAACCCTTCTGTTGAATGATCACACAATCTAATTGCCACAGGTCAACAAACTCTCACATCTAATAATGGGGATAGTAACATTTATAAGACATGCTCAGCTGCATCACCCAAACCCGTAATTGCTTTGTGAAACCAATTCCTCTGTACTGAGGAGCCTCTAAACTGTCTTCTTGGGGAAGTTACTATGGTAAATAAAGGGGAGAATAATCAGGACACAATCTACTAATTTGCTGGATGTCTCCAGGTGCGTAGTAAGTGTGAAGAAGTGCAGAGAAAAGCATCTTCTGTTAGAGAGCTCTACAAATGTTTACTGCGAAAAACTACAGAGTAACCACCAAGCCATAAATTCAGTCTCTCTTATGGTTCCCTGAATTCATGAAATAAAGATGTGTTTGTACTCTTGAAAGTCAAGCCTCTACCCCAAGTGGAACTAAAGCACTTCAGTCAATTGGGTATATCTGAGAAATTTGCCCTTAAATTCAACATTATTCCTCCCTAACAACAACTAACAAATCTAAGCAACTTCAGTCTTTAATCAGAAAACAATGCAGAGCAAATCCCAGATACTGAGAGTGAGAGACTTACAAGGAACTGCACGTGCCCAGACACAACGTGGGACTCTCCCGGGCAGACCTGCATCCCGACTAACACAAAGCCAACCTGCTCTGAAGGCTGGTAATTGCTGGCTGCTCACGTGGCTGGAAACACATCTACAAGACCACAGCTGATTGAAATCACACCTGAAATCACACCTGATCAGCTTTACTGCATTATAGTGTCATTACACAACACTTCCAACAGAATGTTGTCCATCAGCCTTAAATAACCACACAGATGATAAACCTATGCAAAAGTTTCATTTTAAAGATTCAGTACACCATCTTTTACTTTATTTTTTTTTCAGAGAAGAGAGTGCTTTCACAGGAGGTTGATCAAGCTTTTGTGTTTTAAGGTCAATTTGCAAGTTCTTTGGCCTATACTATTCAATTGGGCATTTGTATTATAATGATTCACTCACCTCACCTGTCCTGCATTCTCTCATGGGAGCATGAAATTGAATACATTAACAGCAGAATAATTAAATAATCAGAAACACACAGCAAGTTCTCTTCCTGAAACATTTAAAGTAATTTCTCACCAGACCAAGGTCTTGAGAAGATGAAGATTAAAGTCCACCTAGCCCAAGTAAACCAAAACACAGGAGTAGCAGCTGGCCTAAAGTAGTATATTACAACTACCAAAACAAGTGGCAACGAGAACACACTTTTGTATTCTGTGTGAGGAGAATACTCTAGGTGAGACAAAGGAAAAAAAAAAAAAAAAACTTTAAATATAGTACCTTTGGTAATCAAAGGAGATTCATACTTTTCTTCCTCCCAGAATATTCAGCAAATTACATTTGCTTCTCTATAATAATTTCATCCCTAACAAGATCAGAGAAAATGATTTATTCCACCTCCAGTCTTCCTACATTTGTACGTCACCCTATGGGACCCTGACTTTCTGAATTGCTTTTGGCCATCTGATATTATATTACTACAGTCTTCTACAGAAAGAGCCAGAAAAGGAAAAAAGGGGGGGGG
>VXAU01001586.1:356847-370783 GCA_013399695.1 Formicarius rufipectus | reverse complement strand
GGGGGGGGGGGAGAAATCAAACTAATTACATTAATGCTGGGAATCAAAGTTTATTGACTTTCCCTTGAGCTATAATACCAAAAAGCTGATTACAGAAGTTGTCAACTTATTTAATGATATCACCAACTTCTCTCCAAACTCATCAAAATATCCTCTGAAAAAATTCTCAAAAGAGTTTTTGAAGTACAGAACTATTAACTCTAGTTCATCTCACCACTGAAGAGAACTGTACCTGTCTCTGCTCCTTCTACCTGTTTATGTCTACCAAAACACTAAAACCCATTGTCATTGTAATGAAAGAACTCAAGAGCACTCTGAATTGTCACAGTCTCAAGCAAAAAACATCTCATTTTTCCAAGTACAACCTACTTATTCTACAAAGCCTAGGAAAAGCTTTCATTAGAATACAGTTCTAATAAATGCAAACACCTCATACCCATACATGGGCACTTGCTTTGAGAACTGAAGTTCAACACATGGCATTCTATACTATGGATGCTCCCATGGACAGAGTTTCCACGGAACATTATTCTTTCTTAAGTTCTCACTCAAACTGACCCCTCGCAAGCAAAGAGGGCTGCCCATACACACCTTTGTTCCAAAAGTTCTCTTTGAAACTCCTAACATTTCTTCCCTGGATGTCCTCCTTTGGAGAGAAGATTTCTTCTCCCAACACTTTTTCTCCTAGACCAATAGTGTCAGAAGCATCTTTTCCCTTCCCTCCCTTCTACAAAATAACTTTATGTGCAGAAGAAAATAAATAATTGGCTGATAATTAAAACAAAATGGCCAGCTGTGCCTTTTCTCTCTTTTCCATAAGGGTCACCAGTGCAACAGAAGATACCACCTCTAAGAAAAGATTTGTCCTTGGATTATTTACTATACAGCTTATTAAAAACATACTGGGATAAGGGCAAGACAATGCTGTTGCCAGGATGGACTTAACTAATTGACCAAAGCCATAGCTGTTGTTGTTGTTGGCTAGACTTCGCAAACGAAGATTTTGGGATAAGCCTGTGCAATGGATTTTTTAGGTGAGGCATAGTGTGCATGGAACTGACCCCACCTCCTTTACTCCTGCGGCTTAACCGCACGGCCGAGCAGCTCAGACAGTGACAGCCAGTTCCTCCAGGATTCAAACCGACGTCCTCAGAGGAGGAGCCAGCTCCACAGGCAGCGACTTCTACCACTCGGCCAACGTCCCGCCAAAGCCATAGCTATTCATGTTCTCTTTCAGCATAACTGAGCATGCTATGCAGTGTTTACAGCAAACCCCTTCTGAATAACACGCAACTAGAAGACCCATAAACTTTGGTGCACAAAACACAGAATCACAGAATCAACTAGGCTGGAAAAGATCTCTGAGATTATAGAGCCAAACTTTCAATAAAATAATAAACACCTGCCAGCTTTGGCCTGTTTCTGCTCATAAGACAGCTGAATGGTTTGAAACATTGGTTTTGTCTTTACCTTGATGTTACATGAAATGGAGGGACTTAAATGTGTCAAGTTTTCCTGCTAATTATTCAAAACTCTCTGCTTAATCTTCCTGTTCTTCGGTTCTCTGCAACTGAGTTTGAGTACCTTCAAATATCCTAAAACCCTCTTTCAGTCTTACTGCTCACAGAAAAGTGCAAGTTCCCTTTTCAACAGTTAGAAGTGGACATCAGTTTCCACTGGCTGAAGCCTTGGCAATGTAGGTTTCATCAGTGAATAATTTTAAGGTATATTAAAAAAAATACTACTATGTGATTTCTTCAACTACCTTTTAAATGTAACCCTTTCCTTTATAATAGATGCAGTATCTTAGTGCTTAGAGAATCCTCTTTGCACTGTCAAGCAACACGGGCTCACTCAGGCCAAGTTTTTTCTTTACTGATCTTCTTGTTTAAAAAAAAAAAAAAAAAAAGTTGGGTCAAAAGCTTTAATTGAATGATGAAAGTTTAATCTCTCACCAACTATGATTAAGTAGAATCCCTTTAACTGTAATCTGAACATCTTTTTGCCATTTCTGCCCAGAAGCTACAGCTTCAAGAGACATAGTATAGAGAGAATTCTGTTTCACGTTATACTTTAACCAAGAACATCAAGCATAACATCAAGCATAATGCATTTTTCATGTTTTGCCCAGTGAACAAGTTTTTTTCCCAGGACTGAAAAGTTGTCCTTTAACAACAGCATCCCAAGGCAAAAGGATTATGAGCAATGAATCGGCACCACCAGTGGGCTTTAAAGCAATCTAATTAGGTAGCCACACACTATGTTAACTGAATTGTAATCAGAAAGAAAACCTTATGGTAGCAGTGAAATACTAGATTTTCCTCTGCCATCTGCATCCTGTAAACTCCTGTCAATATCTCACTGGGCTGAGAGACTGTCTATTAAATAGTTTGAGAATTACCTGCCTTATTTCAGGCTTGGAACTGCAATAAGAGGCATTCAGGTTTAAGCACCACCTTCCGAAATAGAAGGATTCAACACCCATTAGATGCAGAATTTCACCTTTACAGCAGAGTAATTCTGTATTACATTTATTTAACTTTCTGTACTGTGGTACGGTGGTTTTTTTCTTCTCTCAGCTTTCAAAGAACTCTGTTGACAACGTGAAAACCTACTTTTCCTCAAGTACTGTATTTTAGGAGTGGTTTCTTCTTGTCCAAGCTATTTAAAACTATGTACTTGTTATCAATTCATAGCAAAGCTCCCATTGATGCCATTTCTAATACTCCTATAGACTGTATAAAGCCTGCATGTAGCATTGCTTTGTTTCATCTAGTAAATGATGTGCCACTGTTTGAACTATTTATCCTTAAACCAAATGCTTCACAGAAACAGCTGTTTAATAGTTATTCTATAAATAAGTTTAAAAAAAATATTTAAACACAGCATGGTATTCTAATTCTATCCTGAAAGAATCTCCTTTAGTGTCTAATTTCAGAGAAAATATACCAGAGAGACAACAGAAAGTATTGGGTGATATCCATTGAAACTATGAAAGACAATTCTTGATTATTAGCATCACATCCAGTCCTCATTTTATTCCCCAAGTCTCAGTAAAAGAATAAAAAGATTTGTCTCCCCTTTCCAGGAAATAGATTAGGTAGGCATGACATTTTTCCACTTCACCGTTATATGCGGTAATAAGCTTTTCTTTTGTAGCATTTATGAATTCAAACAGTGCTGGGGTTAAGCTGGAGCAAAGCAATTTGGCATGCTTGCATCCACTTTTATCAGGGAAAGGAAAAGTAATCCATGAGGTCTGGACTGACCTTAAAGCACAAGTATTTATTTGCAGATTCTAAGGGCTTACCAATTGTGTTTGGTAAGAGGGAACTTAAATTCGGTCACACTCGCATGCAATGTCACCTTAATTCAAGCAATCGCCTTTCTGCTCTTCTGCTGTGCCAATAATGTAATTGGTATTCTAGTACTATAAATATTCTCTATTTAAAAGGGACATATTAACCACACTCCCATTCTACCATGCTGCTTTCTACAGGACACATCAGGCTTCCAAAGTCAGCTACTTCCAAACTCAGGTGACTTGGTTTAAAAAATGAAATCTATGCTGTTCAGTACAACTGAAATTTCAAAGAATAACTGTATAACCCAATAAAGCCTCTGATTTACAGCTGTTCCAGAAAAATATTAAAATCAATCATCTCATAAGTAAACAACTGCTACAGAAAATTGTCTTAGAAATCTTAGACATGAAGGAGGTGGTTTGGAAAACAGGCTGCTTTCACTAATTAAACCATTTCTAAATTAATTTGCTGAAATACAAATGCATTCAGGGAACACACTTCTTCCCCTAAGAAATGGACACCCCTGTTTTGTTTCAAGGTAAGATCACTCCTGTTCTTTTGTGAAATCTGAGCAACTTTTAGTGTTTCCAACTCCCAGGTCCACAATAAATTAAAAGAAATGCATTAGAAACAATTAGTGGGGAAACATTTATTGCCTCTCAATGACAAAGATACTTGATCAAATTTAGATCCACTGCAGTGCAAGCAGTAAAACAACGTGAATACACAGTCTGCTGCTTTGCAAATGGACTGCTCTTCCTGAACACCTCCATCTTTCCACCTAATAAATAGCACCGTTACTGCCAGGTAGTGGTGTACCACTGATTAAGGTTCTATTATTCTCTCTTCCTACTTTATTCTCTCTTCCTCCACCCTTTTTTTGTCCTTCCTTGGTTATTTCCTTTAACTGTTGGGAAACCAGAGACTTTTTTAAAACCAGAAGTATATAGAACTCATTCTTGGTGACATGATAAGCACATCCCACTTTTCATACATTCTGGGTACATAAGTATTCTATACTCAAATAGAGTTTGGTGTTCTGTAGCCCTAATTCATGTTGTCTCTTAGGTTTTAACCCTGTTAGGGTAAAGGCAAAGCAGTATTTAGAATTTTTTGTTTCCAGATAGCCAATACCTCCAAAATCTGACTTCGTTTTGACACAGTATTTCTCTCTCTTCCCTCAACCCTTTCTAGCTGGGAAATGGCCATTATTTTAATATTCCAAGACAAAAGACAGACTTTTTTATTCCACTCCTACCAGAGATGGGTCAATGCTCCACAAAAAAATTGCTCATTTTCACTAATAGTCTAGGTTTACAGTTTCATTTTAATATTTCCCCCCCACCCCTTTTTTTTTGTTTGTTTTTGAGCACCAGAACAGGCTGCTCTGGGAAGTGGTTGAGTCACTATCCCTGGATAGATTTTAAAAATGTTTAGATGTGGTGCTTAGGAACCTGATTTAGTGGCAGTGCTTTGCTAATGGTTGGACTCAATGATCTTACAGGTCTTTTCAACCTAAATGATTCTAAATATACACTTCGTGTAAAAAAAATGACAACTGGTCTCATACAGGAAAGAGAACTGTTGTATCTCTCAACTCCTCTGCTGAGTGTTCAAACTGTGCACAGAATTGCAGCAGGAAAGACCCTTGCATTCCTTTCTTCTCAAAGTTGCCTTCACAGCTCCTCTTTTCTGTCTGGAGCCAGACTGATCACAGATCAAACAAACATGTTGGAGAATCAGGAATTCAAGCCACATGTTCTCACAAAAAGACAAATTGATTCAGTTCACCATGGCTGCTCAGGGCTCAAAAGCAAAGCAATCAGGCTCCCAATGAGACACAGAGATCACTCCATGCAATTCCACTACAGCCAAGGACAATCGAGATGCCTCACTGCCATTTTCTGCTCATCCAGCCTGTTTGCTTAACATCCTACTAACACACTAAGGGCAGATCTAAACTGCCTCTTCAGTCCAAAAAAAAGCTGCATGATTCTCTGAATTTGACATCAAACCCAGATCAGTAACTGATGCTAAGGGGCAAATCACAGTAGCTTGAATTTAACTTAGTGCTAAAGTGGCGAGACAGCAGCTTCAGGACGGAGCTGGCTCATATTCACCAGCTCACAAAGAAGGTGTGAAGAGCTGCATGGACTGTGGCATCTAAGAAATATGCTCACACTAGGGCAGAATTAATCATCTCCTCAGAGGAGGAGATTTTTCCTCTTGCTAGGATCCCTCCAAGGAAAAGCAAGTCTGACAATTAACTCAGGTAACAGAATCTGACAGCAGCTGTGCAGATGTGCCACCTAAAGGACGCAGGCACTGTGAGAGATCTGACAGGTGCTTTCACTCTGTACCCAAATAAAGAATAGGAGAAAGAAATGCTGTATGAAACAGAAGCCAAATCCATCTAAATTAAAGATAAATATAAGAAGGTTATTTGGCTCAAGGTCATCTGTGGCACTCAAAACCACCTGTACCATGATTAACTGCAGATAAACACAAGAATAGACATCTCCAAGCAGCTGTAAACCTACAAAGTGCTGCTGCCACAGTCCTAAGTACACTCTCTTAGTTCTCTTACAAGTTTTTCTTTGAAAATACTTTTCTTCATTGGAAATATTTGCTTCAATCTCTCTTTTTTTACAATATATTCTTATACCTATTAACAGCTTAACTCCCAATAAATATTAAAAATTAATTTGCCATGTCATAAAAAGCAAACATGATCAGACCAAAAAACAACAAACTCATGCTGCAGCTTAGCATACATTTGCTCCTTCTACACTATACAAATCTGTTGTTTAACCAGTGTTTAAGCAGTTGATCATAGTGATTTACAATTTATAGCACCATAAATTCACATCAATTTAAATTTCACTGCATAATGTGACTATCTTGAAATTCTAAATCTTTCATTTGTGTTGCAGGCTGCTTTAATTATCACGGTTCAACTTTCTGAAAGTGACTACAGAAAAATCTGAAAATGAAAAGATGAAGTTGTTGAAACAAATACAGTATTATGGGATATGTGAATCTCACCAAAATAGCTTAGTGATAAAAATGGGTCTCTGTTAAAGTGCCTGATGTGTTATCTAATCTCTTCTTAGCAAAAAAAACCCAACTATTTCCACTTTAACTATTAATCAAAGAACAATTAAGTTATATATTTATGAGCAAGTACAGAATGCTGAACTATCTTTGAAGACTAATTTAAACACGGACAACTATTATGCTCTGCTACCTAAATTTTAGGTATTTTTCCACTTAATGCACAGGGAAAAATCCACAGTTATGCAGCATTATGTATCTTAATTTCCTGCTTTCTGTAGAAATGCTTGATGCATACTACTACCCAAGCAAGCCTCATGCAAATTCAGAAGAACCATTAAAAAGTCACTTTCAATTTTCTTGGTTTTCTCACCTGGCATTATTAATCTGGGGACCAGATGCAGTACCTATGCATTTATTTTTAAATACACTGCATTAATCTTCGCAAACTTAAGTACACCAGCATAACTTAACCACTGTGAACAAAGCAGAAGTCAGCAGTTATTCTCTAAGATTTAGAGACCCTCAGCACATCAAGTTTCTTTACATTTTCCCTCTAACCATCACTCAGCACTTTTGTATGATAGGGAAGCCAGGTGGCAAAAGAAGTTGTCCTGTCAGCTTTATCTTTAATGTGTGCACTCACATCTGGGAATGTAACACAAAGGGTGTCAGGCAATGTTTGCCAAGGCAATGTAACACACTTACCTTTGGAGTAGCTTCTTTCTGTACTTTAAGGCTACAAAGGGATAATAAATACACATATAAATGTTTGGCCTATACATTAATAATCATATTTACTTTGTTCAGCTACTGCTGTATGAAAATAAGTCTGTACTAAAGGATGTTGCTTCACTCTACTGTTTCAATGACACCAGTGTTTGATCACTAACACTAAAGTCATCCAGCAGTCACGTACATGGAGAGGGGAGCCAAGGCTGAAGCAATTTTAGCCAGTGCTGATTTCCTCAGAAGCCAAGGGGAACTACTCTGTGTGTCAGTGAGACAACTCTACGCAGCTGAAAGATCAATTTGTACAAACCAAAGTTTAATCTGGAAGATAATTAACAAACAAGTAGAACTAATTACCAAAGGAAGTGGATGCTCATCCATCTCTTCATCATCTCAGTTTCTTCAAATGAAGACAGGCTTTACAGTAGATGCACTTCTGCTGAACACAACTTATCTGACTCCATCCAGGGAAATGAGTGAATGTTGCGTTCCTGACACAGGAGATCAAACTGAAATCTTCAATGATCTCTTCTGATCTTTACTACTATGAATCTACACATCACCCTGGCAACACTATATACAACTTTAATCTAATTTTAGCACAATAAGAAACATGAATTTGTCAGAAACCAAATTTTTTGAGTATTTCCTTCAGTGTTCCTGAACAAAGAAATTAAGTGATGGAGAATTACCTCTTGACTGCAACTTATTACTGCTCCACTGAGACATAAACCCCCAACATTTCTATCCTCTTCCCTCTTTGAATTTCAGACTTGCACCTAAATTATAATGCTTCTTCAAATTATTTAGACTAGTAAAATGAAGACAAGTAACATAAGGAGCACTCCAGCAAAAATGGATCGAGGGACAAAGCTGCACATCTATGAGCTGGGAACTGCAGTTTAAGAACTAGGACCCCAGATTTCAGGTGCTTACATCTTCACTACTGCTGAAAATTTTCAGAGGGATTTCCAGTGTGCATGTATACATTGCATGTTTTTATCAGCATGTATTTGGGTTATCCTCTCAGAAGTCCTTCTCTATTGTCCACAGAAAAACTGACTCAGGTTTTACAGTCTTTTACTGGGAAAAGAAAAACAATATACAAAATACTTTTTAGCCTTTATGTTATGGGTTTCGTGACAGAAGCAGCAGCTTTCTGCTGACTGCTTGATATGTTCCTGTTCACTTACATTTTACTTCAGAACATGTTCGAATATTCTTCATTTGTGACATTGCCATTGATTTATTCTGGTCAGAAATCAGAGGGTTTATTTCTGTTGAGCAAACCAGTGGTCTTTCTGAATGAATCATCATCAACTCTACTCTGGGAAGTTCATTACAAACTCAGTCTTCAAAGCCACCAGAAGTGCTTCCGGTTCATAGAATCATAGAATGGTTTGGGTTGGGAAGCACCTTAAAGATCTTGTAGTTTCAACACCCCTGTGTTATGCTTTCAACAATGTTATTGATGCAGGAGCTCTCTATAACGACCAGGCGAACAGAATTCAGCTGAACATCTTTCTCTAATTTTTCAAGCCTAGAACATTTTGTCCAATTTCATTTTTATGAGACTTGCTTCAAACTTTTTCCAAGCAGGTCTTTAGTATAAAGATGATGCTTTTGTTTGTTTTGGGTTTTATTTCCATAACTCTCTAAGCCATCCCCAGAACTCATCAGATGAAATGCCATCAGCCGTTGTTGAGCTTTACAACGGTCATATTGATTGGTATCTCCCAAAGGCATACTGTCATCATTTTACCACTGATGGGGTTATAGGCAGACACACACTGTGACATTCCTCTTAGATATGATAAATGCAATCCTCATTTTCTCAGATCTTGTGCAACGCACCACATATCCATCGATCACCACAGAATGACCCTTTCTATTCCACTGTAGCTGTAAAGTCAAAAGATATAAATATCTTCCTAATTCATACATGTGCCACACATTACATAGTCCTATTTTTCTTAGATTGTAGTGGTTCAGCTCATCATTTCCATGATGAAAATATCAACTGGTGTATTCCTTTTGAATAATTTTGTGCAGTATTACTTTGATTAAAACATTATTAGCAGGTTTCCCCCCAGTGTAATCTATCTCATTCTTCAATACCAGAGGGCATTCCTGACATGGGCCACACATGAATCATTCTGCTTGTGGACTGCCACCATCATTATTATTATAACAAACGGAAAGCAGGTTGTGGTTGCTACTATCTGAAGTACTACTCCAGTAAAATTCTACTCTAGTAGAAGTATTTTTAAAAATAGACATACCACAATGGGGTAGAAAAATTTCTTCCTATGTTTAACATGGGAAAAACCTCTAATCAGCATTTACTAAGCATTATGGTTTGTGCTTTTCCTAAAAGGACAAGTAAAAATTATTGCAAGAATAAAGCAGCCAAGCCAGCCACATATGAACTTCAAAGAGCAACCTGCACAAACACAGCGCCCTAACACTCTCATCGCAGAATTTCAAAGAGTGTAGAGATTATGGCAAGATTTGGCCTAGTGTACAAAATTCTATTGCACTATTTTTTGAAAATAAAATAAAATCTCTATAATTTGAACATTTTAAATGCTAAGCAAGTGCTCACAATGAAAACGGAGATGCCTGTCACTGCCCTACTGAATTATAAAACTGCTCTTAGTATCACATCTTAAATATACAACTAAAAGCTTTCCATCTTTCACTTGAGATAACGTAATTGAGCTCCTTCTTTAGAAATTAACTTTCCCTCTAATTCCCAAATTTTTTTCATCTTATTTTTGAATCACAAGCTTTTTAATTATTAAATATGGCTTATGTTTGCATCTCTGGAAATATTTTTTGTATTCTCTCTCTGCCTGACATTCCATTTTGCTCCGCTACTGGGGTGAGCAGGTTGCTGACGATGCTGATCGGCAAAGAGCAGGGAGAAGGACTCGCTCCACATTTCATTCAGATAATAGAAACCTGCAAACTGCTCAGTGTGACAGATGAGCTGGGTGAGCTAAAGCAACTTGTTCTGCCTGTCAGCCTCCAGGAGCCCACGGCAGCAAGATACGATTGTGATGACACCACGGTCACAAACCTGGGTCAAACATACGGTCACTTTAAAACAGGATGTCAACCACTCTTTCTACTTGAGGAATTTGATTCAGTGACACTAAAAGCTGCTAGATACCATTAGCTTTATATCTAGGTTCAAAATGAAACTGTTTCTTTGACAGTGTTGGAGGAATCCTCTTGCGAGCCCTACTTTGCCATTAAAGTCCATGGGAACCACAAACTCTCAAAGAATGTCACTATTGCCCAGAGCAACAGAGTACTTTATGACCAAAACACTCTCTCATGCTGCACCAGCGGATCTGTGCCTTTGGAGTAATATTTCCATTATGGCCTTTGTGGATTAAAGGGATTAAAATCCTCAGAGAATTTTAAAGAAGAAAGATTTTACAGCTATACAATTTTTTTTAATTGCAGAAGGAAAACTAAAAGATACCTGATCTCATGCATTAACACTTTGTTTAAACTATCAGCACATACAAAAAATATTTTTATTTTTAGTTGAATAAAAGTTATTAAATTAATGTTAGTAAACATGTAAAGATAAATTAAAAGTAATATTTAATAAACTATTCCAATCACTTCTCTAAATCTTGGAAGATTCACTAGCATTACATTGTGATTACAAAATACCCCATGCAATACTACTGGCACACAAAGTTCAAAGATTAAATAACTGTGGTACACAGATCACGCTGTTGGAAAGTATTTGTAAAAGTAGATATTGAGATTAAGCTAGTTCTGGTTTTACTCTGACATTTGATGATCAAAACGGGTATTAAATGACATGTAAACCTATTTTTATAACAGAATGTATGTTTCAGCACAGATAACTTTTGTCCAAAAGTATCAGAAATGTAGAAGGAAACAGCAAAAGTCTGAGACATCCAAAAGTGATTTCCTTCTCAATATTAGCAATTTGTGTTGACAGTCTGAGTCAAGCGCAAATCATAGACTCCAGCCAAGCGTAAATTCCCAGTCTTTTAGATTCCACAGTTGAATTTAGGGGTTTTGATACAGCATATGCAAGAAATTTTATGCATTTCAGGTTTTGATGTATACATTTTTCTGGTTTATGTTACATACTCACCTTTCTAGTTCAACATAAAAATTTCCACAAAAAATACTTTCAAGAAAAACTTCTTATGGAGCCATTCAGTTAAGGAGATTCATATTTTCATGCAGTTAAAACCTTATATAATTCTTAAAAATGATTGTTTACTTGCTTTGATTTCTAAATGTCTTTGATCTCATTCATTAATATTCATTCATCTTCTGGTGGTGTACTAATGAGAATCTTACGCATTTATGAGAAACTATTTAAACAATGTTATCAATTTTTTCTGATTTATGTTTTTTATCAGTACTGACAATACTTAATTCTTTGTGTTCTCCAGTTTTTTCTTCAAGCTTCCTGAAGACACAGTCTGCATTCTCTATAACAATGTGGAACTCAGAAAGGCGTAACTAATTCAGTCAATTATGAGTATAGAACCCTAAATGGATAAACAACCTAAACACATAATATGTATGGACAGAATGAATAATGCTCATACTTGGCATCGTTTACTCCCATGTTTCACATACATTATTTATGTCTATGATGGAACATCTCTAAAGCAAAGAAGGAAGAATACAGCCACAACTCTTTGGCTTTCAACAATGTAGAGGCACAGAAGCAGAAGTACTTTTGCCAGAAGACAATACCAACCACTGCCATTTCACAGCACAGGTGCACACACAAAACACATATGAACAGGGAGGTGTTTGCATCCTCTGTATTTCAGAAAACATCAGCTCAGCTCACATTTAGTTTCCACTGTTTGCAGTCCATATCCACGAGAAGCTGGAAGTAAGAGTGTCCCAGCACACCTGCATTACACACACAGCATAACTTCGAAGTACACAAGGGAATGGATGCAACCTTAGGGGCTGAGACAATCCACCACAGCACATCACAAACAGATTAAACACAATATATTAATTTAATTATTTTTTTAGATAAAGCTAGACCAATTTGAAACCATCCACTAGACAGAATCACAGAATCAGTGAGGCTGGAAAAGACTTCTGAGACCATCAACTCCAACCTTAAACCCCACACCACCCTGCCTACTAGACCATGGCACCGACTGTCACATCCAGTCTCTTCTTAAACATCTCTAGGGATGGTGAATCCACCACCTCCCTGGGCAGTCCATTCCAATGCCCAGTCACTCTCTCTGTAAAGAACTTCTTCCTAATGTCTAACCTAAACCTGATTTTTCTTAAATGACCCTGTCAGGTCCTAACAGCTACTGCTACAGGTGCAGCACTGGGAAGAATATGTCTCACAACAGGTATAAAACACTAAAGTTATTTAATGGACTAGGATTCCAACAGCAGAAATGAAGAAAAGCTGACAGAGAAATATTTCTCCTTGCAAACACTTAGGTAAACAGAAATGACAGTGCCTGCTACTAACAATAATGAATCAGTGGAGGGAAGCTTACAAATTATACTAATTAGTAAGAAGCAAATAAGAAAAAAAAGGAGCCTCAAAGCAGTAGCAGCATCTTGTCAAAACTTCCACAAGGAAATGCACCCAGTCTAGGCCTCACCATCCTTCTGTGTCTCTCCAAGTACATACCCAGCAGTCAAATGTTTGCCACATGAAAACAGAGTCAACCAGCCTGGCCAAATACCCAATTTACTAAAGCAATTTTTTAAACTAAAAAGAAATCTGTGTGACCAATCTGTTGCTAATATCCAAGCTTGGTTAGGCCCACACTAACTGAAGCAACTACAGATTAAAAACACACTGGATCGATCCTTGGCACGGAAGATGAGTGCTCTACTTAGAAAAACATCTATTACTTACCTCTGAAAGCAGTGCAACTGCCTTGATGAGACTTAAATTCCTTTACACAAAAAGAGACCCAGAAAAATTTTCTAATCTTTCATATAACTGCAAAATATATCCACCCTTTCAGTAAAATGTGCACTAAAACATAGTTTTGTTAAGTTTCAGTACTATGTTCATTCAATCAGCATGTTCTGCCTCATTCAGATTTCATCTCCTATCATCAGAAAAGGAAATGTCAGAAATGCTTCTGACATAAAAATGTGATTTGGTTAAACAGCTCAAGACTTTCCAAGTGAATGTAAACTTTCAGAAAGATAGTCACGTTTTAGTGAAAAATCATCATTATTATTGTTTTGAAAATCTCTTCATTGCTATGAATTATCATGAAAGAACTCAGCAGAAATATTTCAACTGTTCTAGAGACATAAGTGGAAGGTAAGGGGGCTTATGTAACAGCCTTTTTAGGACAAAAATTAGGCTCCTTACAATTTCTTTTATATCAACCACTTCTTCATTAATTGTCACTGGTTCTGTGACTGAAAACTGCAATTAGTTATGCTTCAGGACACACATGAATTCTTTTGCAGTTATTTTATTTAACCTGAACATTAACAAGCAGGACTGATACGAATTTGAAAGGAATTGCATCACCACACCTACCTTATTAAACTACTTTTGGCAAGAGACAGTTAAAGGCTGTGTATCCTTTAAATATATTGTTCTAGTTAGGAAAATAGTTTGCCTACCAGATGAATTAAAGAAGCCAAGAAACCAAAACCCAAGTAAGACTACTATTTAATTTGTACAAACAGGCCTTAATTTTTAAGATCACATAAAATATGAAAAAATATAAAATGTATTACTAATACTGTCTTATTTTCTAATGGACCTACCTTATAGTTACAAACCATTCTCACTAGATAAATAAAACTGACGGGGGGGG
>VXAU01001586.1:294398-349155 GCA_013399695.1 Formicarius rufipectus | reverse complement strand
AAAAACATTTTAAAAATAGACACAAAAAAAAAAAAAAGAAAAAAGTGAATGAAAGTAAGTAGGCTTCACAGTTTTCACATAGTGCCTTAATTCTTCTCAGTTTTTTCAATGCTATAATGCCAATTAAATGAGCATTATTATAAACAGCATATTTTGATGAGATTGAATTAGAATTTGAATCAGAAGTGCTATACTTGGAAATGTAACAGCTCACATTGAGTGAAACTAGCAACATCTCTGTCCAAATGTCTCACAAGGGGAAAAAATAAACAAGCTGAAAAAATACAACTAAACATTTTATAGTAAGTGGTGGAATCGACAAGCAAACTAAACTCAGCTTTCACCAGCACTCTATGCCTAATCCACAGGAAAAAAAGCATTATGTGTATGGAGAATTTCTTTTCAGAACACAGAATGTAACTTTTAAAGATAGCAGTGGTACTCTGCTGTCATTCAAACATTTAAAACTACTCAGAATGTCTAAAAATGCATTTGAAGGGAAATGTGAAAGCAGGTTCTGAAATCGGGGCCTCCTATTTATCAGACATGAGACATGTCCTGAGGAAAAAGGCAAAACATTTAGCGCTATTTTTCCATTAGACATTTCAGCTATTCAATTTAAAATCAACATCTTTGCACATGCTCTGGAATGTCTTACTTGAATCACCACCATCAACATTTGAAAACTAAATACTTAGAAAACTGCTTGCAGATGACATATTGCTTACAGTTATTCTTTAAACAGAACTTTGTATATTCCTGTTTTGAAGTGTTAAATAGTTTAAGACTTTTAATTACATTAAACCTCCCAAAATAACTTGAGCCTAAGCTGTGTTTTTTTGTCTCAAAAGCAACTTTCACCTGAACATCCCCGAGCTCACATTTTATGTTCCAGGCTAGAACCAAGAACAAGACGACCTTTTTTTTTTTTTTTTTTTTTTTGNTTTTTTTTTTTTTTCTTGGGGGGTGGGTAGAGGCAGATATCTTTTACTTCTTCGTCTTGATTTCACTCAATTCTTGAGGGACTTATTAAGAATCTGCAGTACGAATCTGTTGCTTGGACACACAGCAACCTTGGAAAAACACAGCCACCTGTACATGGCGTTGTTACCCAGCCTACCCACGACCAGGCAGACCCTTTAGGGACTGGTGTACGAGCACTTGTTCCATCGCAAGTGCCTAAAGCCCCTAAAAATGATTGTGAGCGTTCCTGCCTTTCATGAACTCACACACAAGGAACTCCTCCGATCCCTGCGAGCCAAGCACAGGCTGGAGGTCGCAATGACCGAGAGGGTTTGGGTGAGGATTCCCGGGTTTGCTGCAATGCACAGAGGCTGCTGCGCAGCGCTGCCCTCCGCACACAGCGGGCGACGGGAGGCGCGGGGAAAGGAGAGCACCTTAATTAGGGAGAAACACTAATTAACAGCGAGGGGTGCTCGGTATCCAGCTGGGAGGGAGAGGAGGGTGGAGACGCAGCAACGGGGGCGCGGGGAAGGAGGGACCGGCAATGGGAACGGAAAGAGACGGGAATAGGGACAGAGAGACGGGAATGGAAAGACCAGGAATGGGGAGGCAGAGAGATCGGGAAGGGAGAGGGAGATACGGGCACGGGGAGAGAGAGAGAGACTGGGAATGGGGAAGGAGAGACCGGGCATAGGGAGGGAGAAACAGGCACGGGCAGTGAAGGCAGAAGAACCAGCGGGGGGCACGGCTCTGCCCTCCCCTCCCCTGGTCGGGCAGCGCTGAGGGCGGCACGGACAGGGAAATGCACAAAATGGACACTCACGGTCCCGCGGCGCGGCGCGTGCGCGGAGGGGCGGGACGGGGCGGGCCGTGAGGGCGGCCGGGACCGCCCTGAGGGGGACACGCGGCACCTGTGCGGAGGGGACAGCACCTGGAGGGGGACAGGGCACCTGTGACGGGACACACACAGCACCTGTGGGGAGGGGACAGCACCTGGAGGGGGCAGAGCACCTGTGAGGGGACACACACAGCACCTGTGGGGAGGGGACAGCACCTGGAGGGGGACAGAGCACCTGTGGGGGGAAGGGGGCGGACACAGGACCTGGCGGGGACAGCCCTTCAGGGTAGAGGGAGCGCACCTGGCGCTGTGCCGTGACCAGAGTGAGTCGGTATGGGGTAAAGTCTCACAGGTTGTGCTGGCTTGGCCTTTGTAAGAGGTTACCGACAGGGAAAAGTAATGTCCCGGTGTGTGCCCTGCGCCTGTGCTGCCGTCCAGGTGTCCGCTTTGGACCGTGCTGCAGGCGAGTTGCCTCCAACACTCCCACCCGTTTTACTTTCCCGTGGCTTTAATTCCGCGGGTTGTCTGTCCATACTCCAAGTGTCATAATTTATACTGTACACTCATATTGAAGACATGGTTGTCACCAACCCACAAATGTGGTATCAAGTGTCATTATTACTTAATGCTAACAGAGAGCCAAGACTCCCTTTTGATGCCACTGCTGTGAGTGATGCCTCAGTATCTTTACTCCCATACAGCAAAGTCCCCTGCCTGATCCCCAAAATCACTCCATGCAGAAGTGACAGCATCAATTCCCTCTGCTGTTACACATTCTGTCAGCCCCTTGTGACACTGCACAGCAACAGGTCCCTTGAGACTGTTGTCTTCAAAGCTACCCTAGACATGTCCCTTTTACGGTCCATACACCTGTCTTCTAGGATTATGCAACTGAGAATCCAGGAGTGGCTGCTCTTCCTATATCCACTTGATCTGGAAAAACATACTGAGCACTCATTTTTGTTTGCAAAAGCAAACACAGCATGTACAGTTCTCATATCTAGTACAAGTGAGGTATTTTGCCATCAAAGGGTCACTTTATTTCTTAATGATTATCTTCTTCAGTTACACCCTGAATGGCAGACAGATCTTTGCCTCAGGTTACCAGGTCATTGCAAATGCTAATTTCTGTGCAGTGAATTTTCACTCTCTTTACTTTCCTGAAGTCCTAGCATGAAGTCCTAGTGTTTTTAATGACACTACAGTTGTGTCTGGGTTTTATTACTTTGCACTGGTTTGGTAGTTTTCCTGATATTTTATTGAACTCACTGAACTGAGTTAATAACTAACAAGATAGCAGCCACCTACCAGTGACTCTGTTTCCCCAAACCAACTCAATTTGTCATTCAAGAACATGAAAACAGTGAAGTCTGTCTCTTGACTTCAACAGTCTAATCTGCATCATCTTGCTTTCTTTGAGTTATTTGACTTGACTGGTCATTCCACCATGTAAGGATCATACTTTTCCCTTCCTGAGATGCTTTACTGCCATTAGTTGTTAAGGAGACCATATCACTACTAAAAGCAAAGACCATCAGACTTCTGTATACGCAGTTCTCAAATCAAGGGATACTGTGTACCCATCGCACCCTGAAGAAAATACCCTCATGTATCTTTTTATGGATGTTGTCCCTTGTTTACTCAGTATTTGAAACTACTTTGCAATAACATTCCCTGTTTTGAGATTGACAGGCAAAGATAAAAATTTAAGACTATTTGTTGTCCCAGGCTTGTGCTCATGATTCAATGAAAATGAAGACTGTACTGAATTATATGCTGAAAAAATAGATACTTCAGTAAAGCAGCACATCAGAAAATCTGCTTAAATATGTCAGAAAGTTTTAAAACCAACCAAAAAAAGTGCCAAAACAAAACCACAAACCCTGACTTATTCAACAATGTTGAAAACAAACTGAAGATTCTAATCACTTTGAATAGCTCCAGACATAATTCTCCACTTCTAACTTTGCAACCTCTGTCTGTAACCAGAGATTATGTCTTACATAAATACTTACAATTGCTAAGATATGTAAGAAACACATGAAGAGGTGGGCTACTGCTGTGGCAGAAGCCTTGGCTTACAGAAAAAAACCAGCTTTAATATTCTGTTATTAACAGAGAACAACAAATGCAATCCATAAGCAGAAGTGAAGAGTGTTTCTAGATAATCTGCTTCTAACATTCAGCTGAGCATGAAATCTCCTCTTGAAGAAAAGCCCGGTAGAGATCCCAGGAAAACATTCTTTTAGCTTACTGCTGTTCATTTGTTTGATAGGATAGTTCACTTTGTTCCTTTATACTGAGCTGCTTTATACTTACGTAGTAACAATTTTTTTCCTCTCTAATCCTCAGCAGAAGCTCAAGCCCTTAATATCTTGTCTTTGCCAATTTCAGAGTTTCAGTAAGTCAAGTTCTTATAGAAGGTATTTCACCTGCAAAGTGATACATGAGAGTATCTTCCTCTGTGATGGATGGGAATTGTATTTATTTTTAGTGAATTCTGTAGTTCCAGTATGAAACTGTCTTAAATTATTTTAAATTACAAATATTAGAGCTGTGATGTTATATAGCATGTATTTTTAAGCAAACTTTCTTCTGCCTTTTGCCTTAATATTTGTTATGCATGCAAGAAGTACGAACATAGTCTTTCTGAAGAAGTAAAAATAGTATTAGTGAATAAAAATCTTGCAGTTTTGTCATATAACAGGGAGATTCTTCTCATGGTCTGATTCTGCTGGGTTCTACAATTTAAAGTGTGTGTTTATATCTTCATTCTATGTGAAATGATATTCCCAATCCTTGAATGTCTGTGATAAGAGACCTTCAGAAAAAGGAAACATCAGAAAAACAACAAAGATCATAAAACTTTTTAAAGAAGTTTTCACTGTTTCCTTCCTTTAGTATTCAATTCTAAAGCAATCTTTTGTTGGGTTTATTTAGATGGGACACAGATTTCATTGTGTTGGATTACAACTGTTTTAGGGAGTCTGGGCCTTAAGCATTCATGTAGTATCACTTTCATGGCTACTTCTCTGTCCCTCTGATGCAGGTTTGCTCTCACTAGTTGTTTTCTTCAAGCCACAGAGTATTATTCACTGGTCAGCTCACCAACTGCTTCTTTAAGACCAATTGGCTGTTTCTTCTAACTCGCCCTTAGTCATTTCTCTGTTCTCAAAACTGGGAACAGTATTCATGTTTTTGGCAGAGTAACAATGATACTGCATCTAACCAAAACAGCCCCTTCTGTGAAGCCAGTCATTAATTCCTCTCTGGTAGCTTGTCATCACCAGATGTCTGCTGAGTTTCCACCCTGTGCATTTCCCGTGACTGTACCCACAAGGCATCCACAAATGAGTCTGTATTTTCACTTGGGGCACCACATCCTTTTTTTGAACTGTCCTCTTTGCTACCTCAGCAGCTGCAGCTGCTCCACAGAACTGGATCTTCTCTTTACATTACATGTCACACCTCTGTCTTGAGTGAATGAATCTACAAACAACAAAGTAGTATAATATTACTTTTACTCTAAGCATTTAATTACTTAGTGTTTTGGGAAGTGGGCTTTGCACAGAAAGTAATGAGAAATACTCTATATCCAACACAGAAAAACATTTTCAGGTTTATATCAAGTAAACCACAAAATGTCTTTGTTTCCCATAAGAGGCCCTGGCAATGAAGTCTCCCTCTGCCAGTAATGAAGCATATCTGAAGGAGGACTCACAGCCACATCTAAAGCATGAGATGTGTAGGCACATTTCCCTGTGGAACTCAGCACTTTCTGAATGTGCTCACCAGCAGTAGGTGCAATTAGCTGTGTCCAATTTCCATTTGAGCACAAGGGACAAGCTTTCACAGCACACACTGCAAACCCAACAAACTGGGCTTTGTGAACACGATGCAGCTTCTCAGTTCAATGGGAAACTTTACAAAATGTATGTGCAAGGTATAATTACGGTACACCACAAATAAAATTTCAAAAGGATCATTGAAACAACACTGATATCTTGGAAAAAAGAAACTGGTTAATTGATGTAGGTTCGTAGACATATGTCATAACACACAATACAATTAATATAATAGAAACACCAATTTTCGAATCAACACAGCTTGATAACTTGAATTCAAATTTTAGCAACAGCAAAAACCCCATAAACCTAAAAAACACCACAAAGTATGCCCAAAATTGCAATCCTTCAGCTGGCTAGCAAACATGAAGAAAAAATTTTGAAAACTGTTAATACTTTTCTAACTCCTTAGAGGTCTTTCTTTCATATTTTTTTCATACTCTCTGTGGCCACTGAGACTAGTAGGAAACCAACCAATTTAGTCAGAAAACTTTGCAGCATAGCAAGGACTCTTGTTTTTCATCACATGCAATAGCAACTGTCTCCATCAAAAATTATGTTAATCAGTAAAGACTACACAAATTAGGTAATTCTTTAGATGGTTAACAATGTACTTTTCAATGAACAAAGACCAATCTTTGTCTCCTGATATAGGAAAACTTCTCTTTCAAATATGCCAATTGTGTGGTTTGAAACTAAGGAGCTAAATGTAAGTTCCTAAATGTCTTTTTTACACAAATATTTCTGACAACTGAAGATCCTCTGTTTACACAACTGACACTAAGTGTTATCATTATAAGAGCTGTATCCAGACTCAGGTTTTCTTCGACTTTCTTCATCATCTTCTGTTCTATGCTTTATTATTTCAAATTATTGACTAAATTTCTAATCCTGGTCAAATTTGAGAATTGCAAGAAACAAAGAGAATAAAACCTTGGGAGTATGTTTCTTCACATAAAAAAAACCCTGAAATATACTATTTTGGTTTAATATACTGAACATGTAGCAAATAAATCTCTAAAGACACTCCATGAAATTTTGCACCCTCCTCAACTTTAGCACTAAGTAAAGCAGCTCATGTGCCATTCAGCAAGACAGAATTTTCTTCTTAAAAATTCATGTTATACAGCCTTGAGAACATTAACGACCCTTCTAACCCCAGGATTTTTCAGTTTGCACAATACCTCTAGACTGAAAACATGGATTGATGATGTGTTTCAAGTCAATCCATGAACATAAATGAAGGAAGAAACGGGTTCCGTAAACTTTATGCCTCTTTTCTTTATTACCACTTTTGTATGTTTATTATGGAACTTCTATGTAAAGCATGTAACTAAGCTTGAAAAAATGGATCTATTCTATAAAATATGGGAGTTGCCTATTTAGAACTCTGGTCTATGTCCATAAAAATTTGTTTAGTTATCTCACAGTTTATGACACATACTCCTTCCTCAAAGGATCTGGACTAAATTTGATATTGTAAAAATACCAAATGAAAAGAATAGCTGACATATCAGCCTTCAATTTTGAGAAGAAGGCATATCTCAGAGGGCTAAATGGTTCATGATTTCAGGAATGATTTAATAATGGGGTAAAAAAGATTGTTGCTGTTGCACTACCTTAAGGGAAAGCCCAACATTTGTTCATATTATTACAGACCTCAGTAATGGTATAACTTGGCCTGTGTTGCCATCATAAGGTCCTGGGAAAGGACACACTCACAGGTACATGAGGCACAGATCCTGTGGACATGCTGTGTTCTCAGAGTGCTGCTTGCCTGAGTGCACAGAGAGCCTTTTCCAGGGATACCATGTGATGAATGCCCTCAGTGACTGTTAGAGGATGATACGTAGAATATCAGTGTAAAAGGCAGAAAAACTATTGGGTTTGTACATAAAGATTTCCGTATTTACTTTATTTTAATGATCACCATTCAGCATCTCTTTTTGAAAACAACAGTAAAGATTTTTCACTTTATTTGAGGTTTTATTTATTTATTTCTGCAATGCTTGGGGGGAAAAAAGGTGTTATATGGTGCCTATTTAACTAAAGGAGCAATAAAAACCTTAAGCAAGATCATTTTGATGTAAAAAGATTTGGATCTTTATCACCAAAAAAAAAAAAAAAAAAATCAAGGAAACTCATGTACTACAGAAAACTCACTTAACCTTCAAAATCTGCCAGGCAATTTTGTGAGGAATCTCAACAACTAAAACACATATTACAATAATTAAATATAAAAGAAAAGGTTGAGCATCACATATGTTATCTACAAAAGTTGTTAAACAATAGATGGGAATATTAATGCAAAGAATATTCATATTGTGATGCTATCAAGGGCATGCATCAAAGTGGAGCACATTTTTGCAAATTCAAGGGAAAATTACTGTTGTTTTGGCACATGGTATGACATGGTATGTTAATAAAAATTATAAAATGTTTACAAGATGTATCAGAAAGCATTGTGTCTGCTAAGAAGGAAGAAACAAAATGCAGAAAAGTTGCAGGATACACACAGACCTTAACGCAGCACAGACAAGCATAATTACAACCTTTGGTCTTTTGCAGGCTTGGCCAAGTCTTCACAGGCAAGCTCTGTGTGAGCCATATGGTACATAAGGATTTATAGAGCCTACATAAAATTTAAAGTTTCTTATTTGAAATTGTTTCATTTTGAGAAGCTTAAAATTATCTTTTCATCCTGAAGATTCTATCAGATGTTGATTTAGAGCTCTGTTTTATGTAGAAAAATGCTCTGAATTTCTCTTGTAAACATCTCACTGGAAGTAAAAAAATACAAGCATAGGTTTGCTCAAATGTACTTTAAATTGGTTGATGGACTAATGTTGGAGGACTAAGTATAGTTATGGATTCGCTTCCCATGGATAATTTTTATAAAATTTCCATATGTCAGTGACACATTGTCATTTAAGGACCTTTTATCTACATCACATAAAACTGATTTAAATCAGTTATTGTTTTTAATCAAATTCTGCTGGCCCAACTTAGAACTTGTCCTTTGAATCCATAAATTACCTGAGGAAAATTTACCATGAGTATGATAAAGTATCAGCAGACGAGTAACTCATCCTCTGACAATTCTTGGTGCTTGTGGAAAACCTTCAGTGGTGAAAACAGCTGTGCCAGCAGCTGCTTAGAGGCAGTTGCAATCTTACTTCACTAGACCACAGATAACTGAGAAAGCTGAACAATTTCCACACTCTTGATAACTCAAATATTTTGTGTTTTCTTCTTTATGCTCTATTTTGAATAGGTAAGGGATATTCCAGTATTTTTACATTCTGGTTTTGTTTGCTTTCTCTGGTGATTGCTTTTTGCAAGGGAGTGAGGGGAGTGCTTTTTGCAAGGGAGTGAGGGGAGTTGAAAGTGACTGTAGGTTTCATAAACTCTGAATGCACATATTTCTGTGAGCACCTCTGCAGGCAGCAAAGGAAATGTGCTAGAAAACACAGGACCGAGTTTTAAATAGTACTAAAGTACTGTCTCATAGTAATTTTTATTACAGCGCATTCTGACCTTTTAAGTTATAAGGAACTGATATTATTACTGTACTTCTGGTAAATGGGAATCATCAAACTGCTGTTCCTCAAGATCATTCTGAACAGTTGCAAGGACAGCTGCGTCCCTGGGGCTGCTGTTGGGGATGAAGGAGTGCACAGAGTGGCACGGTCTCTCCTGGTTCCACCTCATGCTGTCGGTGCCAGATAAGGCGCTGTCCAACTGGGATCTGGCTCTGTAATCCCTGTCACTGCTGAGGTCACTGGGTGAGCCTCCACAGTGGAAGTGCCACAGATAGAGATACACAGGACAAATCCCAACTTAGTTGAATTCTGCAAGAGGAACCTTCACACTGGGTGCCAGGATTTTGATTTGGACATTAAGAAACTAAAGTTTGGTCCCATTTCTTAACAAATCACAAGTATGACTTGGAAAATTCTTTATTTGCATCTGTAACCAAACATTTTTTTCAACTCCTGTTCGGATTGTGTCAAAATCATTACTTTAAGCATGAACTGGATGATTGAATTACTGCCTGTTAGTCATATGTTGGCTGGTTGCTTTTACATCAATATGCTTTTTGTTTGCTGACATTAGTTTAGTATTACTAATGGTTAGGGTAATATGTCTTCTTGTTTATATTTGTGAGTATTAATAAAGCAGGTAAGACCCTGTCTTACATTTCTTTCAATAAGAAACCCATGGAGTTTTGAATAGGTATTCCCTGACTAACATAAGACCATAATGAGTTTTCCCTGTTAGGCTATGGCTCATATCTGGCATTAATCTGGGAACATATTCTGCAAGCAGGAAGGCAGTAGTAGAAGAAGCATGGCCTTGTGCGAAGACTGACAAAAACTCCCAACACTCAGTGTCACAGTCTTGTCACTTTATTCTTACCTACATCACTCCTTTGGGGAAAGGAAAGGATTTCAAACTGAGTTATCAGTAAAAGTGCCACTACTGCTGGTTGGAGAGAGGGAGAATCTAAAGGTATCTGGGTTTATTGATAATTCACAGTAATTAACTGTAGGCTGCCACTCTGCTTTCACCTTCATCAGTACTCCATGGCTGTGTCTGCCCTGTGCTCCCTAGCAAGTGTTCAGAGAGCTAAACCACCTGAGACTAACCTGATAAAAGTACATACTGCATGAATGAATCAATAGCTACATTGCTAAATTCCAGGGAAAGACCAAGATATTTGAGGTTTCAAATCAGCCCTTTTTACGCCTCCCAACTGGATTCATTATGAACTCGCTCGTCTTCTAGAAGAACATAATTCACAGGCCTTTAAATTGTTTTGCTTTCATACTTTTTTTTTTGTGGAAAGGATTAGACTACAAAGCAAAACTGTATTGCTATCACAAGAAACTTCTAAGCAAAACAAAATTAACATGAGAAGCAAGTAGAGCATTGCAGAGAAAAATGGTGCTACTCAAGAAAGAGTACTATTAAAATCGCTTAGTTGGCAAGTCAGCAAGCCTGGACTGATTGCCAACAGAGTGGCAACAGAAAACATTCAGATAAATTCCAGTCTCACAAACATTAGGCCACATGGGAACATTTAAATGCAGTGTAGTATGCTTTCCTAAATAAGTGGTGGGAAAAAATGTTTCTTTTATTTTGGTAGAGAAGAATTTTATATTTGGTACAGGAGAATGACTACGAGCTATAGGCAGAATTTTAACCTAGACTGGCATTCCTCTCAGGAAGGGAGTAGACAAAAAGGCTTTTCTTAGCTGATATATTTTATTATTCCTGTAAGTTGGGTGAGATTCTCTAGTTCTTACTCATTCCTCACTCTCTGAAATGCACAGGTAGCTCCTCTCTGCTTGGAAGCAAAGCAACATGTGGTTTGATCTGGTAACATCACAGCATAATTCAATGGATAGGAGGGGAAAAGATAAAGATAATAGGATATCTAGAAACTCAGTAAAAGACTATTCCAGCTTAAAGCTGCAGTATTCAAAGTGCAGCCCCATCCTTGGGTACTGAGGAGAAATCATAACCAATTTCTTGTGCTGAAAAAGAAAGTTGCTGTGTTTTTTTTCCTTCTTCCTCACTTCTACCCTTTGCTACCATCTGTCTCCAGAGGGAGCAGACTCTAACTCTGGCCACTCTAAAATTTTTATGTGATGTTTAATAAATGGCTCTTTGCTTCAGTCTCTTTTCTATAAGATGTCATTTGAATTTTAATATATTTAGCACAAAATATAAAGCTTATCCCTGTGCAGGTATTTTCCCTGTTACAAAAACTGCTGACATTCCACTTGAATGCTATGAAGGATTATACCTGAGGAATACTAAGCTAAATAAATGTTTGCACAGTGACATCAACTTAAGCAGCACAGGACAAACTTTATCAAAGCAAACAGAATCTGATGAAAAATGTTAAGATTTAGAATAAGTTCATATATTTGTGCCCCATCTCCAGAAAAACAAACCAATGAAAAAGATACCACTAGAGTCTGAGGATAAATGTAACTGAATTTTCATGTTAAAGTCACATTTATGTTTTTTAGATTTGTTTTGTACTTAGCATATGAAGAAGCCTTTTAAAGTATGTACTGCAACTCACTTTAGAAAAATCACCTTTCTCTGAAATATCTATTCTGGTCACCCATGACTTAGAAAAGTGTGAAAAATTAAATGCAAAAAGGAAATTTTCATAATCTTACACAATAGGAAGCATGTTGCATGCAGGATCTCTTGTAAGGAGCTGGGCACAGCACCTCAAGAGTAATGAGGATTTTAACTTTGACACTCTATGTTTCTGTAATCAAACATGAAGAGTATTACATTCATTATCAATTACATTCAATATCAATTCAATATCAAACACAATCAAAATCAATTAAATTCAATATTAACCATAAATAGTATTAAATATGAGAGACCTGGCAGGTCAAAGTAAAGCATTGTCACATGAGACAATCATGGTCTTAAAGCTGCACAACAGTGGAAAAGTAGTGGGGATTCAGTTCGTTCTCCATATGTGTTTGGTGGTGGTGATGGCCATATTTGTTGATTTACTTGAATAATGCTGCCATTCTGCAACAAGCCTTTAGTAAATATTTAAGAGTCTTCATTTTATGTATACTTAGGCCCAGTATTGTCTGTTTCTTACTTTAATTATTCTTGGTACAAAAAGGCTTTTATATACTTAAGATAAACAAATTGGAAAGTGTCCCACTGGCACACCAACATTTGGGAAAGGATACAGACAGTACATCCTTAGATATTTATATTTATTTCCAAACTACAAACTGCTAAGATACTTTGTTCTATGCAAACACTGGCAAGAGATCAATATAAACAAAATGATCCCGGATGAGCAGCTCCAGCTCATTGTTATGACTGTTTCTTGTGCAGCTGCCTGGTTTAGCTATTGAACAATTGCTGGTATTCCTGACTTGAAAGGATCGGTTCCTTTTCCGTGAAGAATCTCACAAATGAGGAGTAAGTGACAGTGGAAAATTGTACACTATGATGATATAAACGATATAAAAAATCATGGGTTTGAGGATGAATCTTTTATTCATAACCATAATTTTCATGCTATTGCATCTCCATCTATCAGCCTCCATAACATGTCAGTTTTCACATTCATTCTTTTGGCACTACAGCTCCAGACAGCTTAGCCAGTAAGACAGATACTCAAGATCTCTATCCAAACATACATTTTCTAGAACATAAGGTAAAACCAAATGGAATCTGAATTACGAAAGTACAATAATCACAATCCATATTAATAACCTGTAAAAGTAGACTGAGTCTTTGAAATGTAGTCTACATGTAGTCAATTGATGTAGTGTCTGAAGGTCTTGGTTTATTTATTATTATTGATTCTGCAGCCAGGTGATGTGACATCCCACCCCAGCTTTCAGCCACACTTGCAAACACGTATCAGCATCAATCCCATGCCCTCCTGCAGAAGGCCCTACAATAACAAACCTCTGCAGGCCCTACATTTAGATGACACTGCAACTATCTACACCATGCAGGTTTTACTTCTCTGGAGTGATTACTGTTTAAAAAACACTTACATACATCCACACCTATACTGTAATAGTAGTCATAGCATAGCAGTAGTATTTTTAGGCATTTTTGTTAGACATTACACCCAAACTTCCAAAAATAGCAACCTGTATCAAGAAATATCAACCATAAAAGCTACAGTCCTTCTCTTTTGGGATTAGAATTGCTTAATGTCACAATTTAAGGTTGTTTTTATGACTTAAGGATAATTAATAAAACATTGTTTCCATTATTACTTAATGGTAATTAATAAAATTATGTCAATTTTTCTTTGAAGAGTCTCGTGGGTGGAAGACTGCAGGAAAACGTTCATACAAATGGAATGAATATCAGATATTTTAAAAGAATAGATTGTCCATAAATATTTTTACAGTGGTTTTTGAGAAAGTGCACATGAAGAATTCACTCAGGTTGCTCATTAACTCTGACATGAGAGCATCTTAATTTTACATTAATTTGTTCTCTTGTGTGAAAACATTTCTTACCAAAAAACTATTGCAGCAGTTCAGCAAGCTCTTCGGCAGAGTATTAATATGACTGTGTTACAACTTCTAAATCTATTGGTCTAATTCTAGACTTAAAGTTAAAGCTATGTTTAAATGCAGAATCAGAATAAAATTTTAAACCAGCTGAAGCCAATGGCAATATTCCCATAGGCTACAGCAATGCCAGCATTTAA
Organism: Formicarius rufipectus; assembly: GCA_013399695.1. Classification (NCBI taxonomy): domain Eukaryota; kingdom Metazoa; phylum Chordata; class Aves; order Passeriformes; family Formicariidae; genus Formicarius; species Formicarius rufipectus. The sequence continues at coordinate 335,273 of VXAU01001586.1, read as the reverse complement.
TCACACACTTTTCATATTCAAACACCTGCATCTGACAACCCTCTTTAAATTATTATTTCAAACTCTATTATTTTAAATTAGCAAAAATGAACAGGCATTATTCCTATACAGCTGCATATATGAAAAATATATAAGACTTTTATTTTAATTTTTTTATGAGGTGGTCTGTAAGTTCTACATAGAAACATCCCATGGTCATAAATTTGGCAACACTGTCCATTTACAAAATGACAGGAGGAAAAGAACACATAATAGATGAGAGCTAAAAATACAAGCAGCTACATCTGTAATACAGGTGATAGAAACAATAAGGATGGGAGAGAACAAAATAAAATCCAAGTTAAGGGAGTAACTTGGGAAAAGAGATGAAGTAAATAAATACACTGTGGATAAAAGTAAACAAACACCATCCTAAATCAAAAGAAAGGTCAACTGACACTGGCTATAGAGAAAAAGAATTGCTCAACATCTACATTTTTTCCCTATATTTAATGTAAAAGAAGAGGGAAGCATGGAGCTCAGTAACATAAATATTAATGAGGCTTTGGGAATATCTAGCAGCAGAATTAATAAAAAGAAGGTAAAGGAATATTTAGATAATTTAAATATTTATGATTCAGAAGGTCTAAATCATATTCAACCAAAGGATCTTAAGGAATTGACTGAGATGGATCTGACAGACATCTTTGAGACCTCACGGAAAAAAGGTTAGGTACCTAAGGATTGAAGAGGGCTGAATCTTAGGAAACAGAAAGAAAAAAAAACCCAGAGAATTTCAAGCAAGTTCCCAGTATTTCCTGCCATGCAAAATATGGCAATAAATATATAACTAATAGTGTACCATTTAATTCACAACAACATCATAATACTTTTTGGAGACTGCAAATTCAGTAGCTTTGTCCATCTCTGTGTTTTTGGCTAATGTCATTCAGTCTTAATCCTTGCTGAACAAAATTAAAAATTAATAATTATCAAAAAACTCAGCCCAGATCAAGATTTGGAAATAGACTATTTATACAACAAAACAGAATCTTTAGCTACAAATTTATCTAAACTCAAAAGGAAAAGAACAAAGATTATAAAAGAAGGCAATCAAGATGATTACAAGTTACTTAGAAGTGCATATTTGTTTTAAAGAACAGAAGTTCTTTAATGCACAAGTTCAGTCCCAGTAAAATTTTGACTTATGGAAAGCAATACCAGTTCTCATGGAATTAAATACAAGAAACAGCTGAAATCTGAGTTAGTAACTGCCTGTTTGAATTGCATGGTAACATGCCAAGATCACACTCAGAGGTTAGTTAGTAAGACTGCTCTTCAAAATCTGTTATTGCATAGTATCATGTCTGAATGCAAAGTTGATTCTGTGCCATTCTAGTGGACTTGCCACTCCTGTTTCCTGTTCATCTCATTCCCAAACTGCTCACAGCATGTATAAGAGACTACTGAATGTATGACACTTATTCCTATTAGAAATTGTTACAGTATTTCTCCTTCAATGATCAGAATCTTCTAATTTCCGGCTAAAACATGCACATTGCCAGTGTGAAACTGCAATATTTTCATTTAAATAGGTACCCTCATGTTGGGTGTTTACCTCTCTTCAGTGTTGGCAGGCATTAATCAGAACCTTTCTCAACATTTGGGTTTGGTTGGTTTTGTTTTGTCTTTTTTTTTGTTAGACAAGTCAAATTCTTCACATTTTCTTTAATCCTGTTAGTAATCTGGTTCTTTCAGCCTGTGTTTCTCAATCATACTCAAGATCAGGCCTTACACCACTGTCCAAATGCAATATTGTTTCCCCAACCTTCCTGAGGCATTCTAAGATGATGTTTGCCTTTCTCTCTACTATTTGGCATTAGTGCTCACAGTTGTCTTGCAGCTGATTAAGACTCCTAGATCTTCTTTTGTAGACTGTCACCAGTAAAAGGCAGAAATTCTCCTTCTCATCTTTAAAACCTTGACTTTGCAATGTGCAATAGCAAATGCTCTTCTATTTTTATTTCTGAGATCATCAAATCATCCAAAGTGACCCACATATTCTTCTGATCCTCTTCTGTATTGATTATCTCTCCCAACTTTCTGTTTTGAGGAAATTTCATTACTACATTTTTCCTTTCTGTGTTATGCTTATTAATAGAACTATAATGTGAGACTTTGAGGAACTTCATTAGCATGCTCTTTTCTTTGCAATGCTTTCCTTTTAAATTGTTGTCTCTTCTTTAGATATTTCCTTGTCTACTTTAGATTTCTTGTACTGTTCCCCAACTTCTCTTGCTTAACTAGTAATTTCCCAAATGATATTATATCAAAACCTAAATCAAAACTTTATGAAGTCCAGATAAATGAGACCTGCTTCGTTTCCTTTGTCAAAAATCAGTTACTTGATCTGAGAAAAATATCAGATGTTACTAAAGGTATACTTTTCTGGAGATTTATTCTGCATTTTGATCACACTTACAGTGCTCTGTTCTCAATTTTTAAAGACAACTACGTGCTGCCCTTACCCACTATCTGCATATTTTTAAAATTTTCATGAGGATTTTTAGTATGCAGAGGCAGTACTCGTGCTCATCAGCCACATTAACACAATGGTTCTTTTGGAGCCATTACTGTTGATCGTGCCAATGATCCATGGATTATATACTTTTATAAGGTCTGATGCACTTGCAAACAAAAGGTTTTTTCCTTTGCCTTTCTCTTTCACAAGAGACACTTTTTCTTCCTCCCCAAATCATCCTTTAATATTAATGCAAAGCAGCCAAACAAAGGAAAGCAAGCCACAAAAATTCTAGCTAAGATGATGATGAATACACTAAATCCTGGAGCAAAAAAGTAATTTCTGTCTCTGATAGAGGCCTTTTCGCTTCTGTGGTACAGAAACGCCCTGACGCGCTCTGAGGATCATAAACACACATACAAATTTAGTCCCATTTTTAACCATGTGTCCAAGAGAGAAATTATTCCCTGAGGAGAGTACAGTTGTGGTGTGGTCTCTTCCATATCACATGGTGCCACTTATCCCTGACTCTTCTCATTCCCAAATAAAACTATTCTGAACAGGTCCCTGTTATCATCCCTCTTTGCTTTTGACCCATCCTGGTAGCCATCCATTGCCTTTGGAACAGAGAAACCCCTGGGGACTCAAATGATGTCTAACAACATGAATTTTGTGTGGTGTTTGGGAGTTTGTTTGTCCTGCCTAATGGAAGTTTGCAGGCCATGCTCAAGAGCTGGGACAAACCAAGAAGGGAATACAAGAGAACTGGTGTCATTAGATAAATTTTCATGCTTGTTCTCTCCTAATCCTTTCTGCTGACAAGACATCCACGACTATCTCAGGCAAAGGCCATGCTAGAACCAACCAAAACTAATCCTGTGCTGAGTGGAAAGATTTAATTAGCACTAGCTATGCTGCTGTGACTCATCTCTCAGTCAAAGCCTCCCTGTTGTCCCAACTATATACACACACTACTTTCTTGCCTAATGCTGTTCTGGATAAAACTGATTCATTTGCTGGACAGAGAGACCCTACTGTAGATTGAAGGGCAGTGTTACACCATTTAGGCACATTGGAGGCTGAGACAAGTTTTACTCCTTTCACACAACACAGAGTTCCAGTGGTATCTCAACCACACTCCCAGTTTATCCCAGATAGAGTGCAGGTACGACCAGTCTGTACCAGAAGCCATTACCTCTGCTCACTACTGCATAAATCTCTTTCTTGGCTCTGCTGCACACATAATAATGACTAGTAAAGGCAGTATTAATGAAACCAAGGACATTGGCCAGGAACTGGGAAGTTTTATAAAATCAAAACAAGGACCCTGGAGGAATTCAGGTGGTGCTCATTGTACACAAAACCAAAAAATCCACAACTAAATACCATCTCCATAAAAACACAGGTACTGAATCTGCTATAATGTGTCCACAGACGACTAATTAGATCACAGAAGAGTCCCATAAAAAGGACTGCTGTAAGTTGGTTAAAAGAGAAAATGTGATTTAACAAAAGAGCTTTAACATCCTTGCAACTCACAGTTCAGAAACTCCTCACCAGAGTGCCGGCTTTGTTTGGAGCATGCCTGTGCCAAAGACCTCCTATGTGACCACAGGAGTGTATCTTACTTTCCCTGTACCTTTGTTACTTACCTATAAAATGGATAATGTATTCTTCCTTTCCCCATCCTTTATCTCTTGTGTTTAGATGTTAGTTTCTTTAAAGAAAAAAATTGCCTCTCACAGCAAGGGAGAAAGAGTGCAGGTTCAGTAATAATAACACTGAGACCTGGACACTGCCTGACAAAGTAAGGTGATTTCCTCTTTGTCTCCTTGCTCATCAGCTGGGATGTGCAACTCTTATGAGCCTGTGGGCATATAATGGAAGGCTGTATAGCTGGGGAGCCACTGGGGCATTCACAGGCTTCTACCAAGGGATATGAACTGTATTTGAATTAGGAGCAACTGACATTCAGGGTCTCCAACAATACAGATAATTTGGACTTGTATAAGGAAGAAGGAAGCACCTATTAAAAAGAAAAGTTGTGCAGAATACTGACCAGAAAAAGAATAGATAGGGGCTATTTTCAAGAACTACTTGAAGTCATCCCAGCCAACTGGAAAAAAAAAAAAAACAAAACCACAGTTGTTGAAATACATCAATAGAAAGAGAAAAATGCCAATACAGAGAATACTAATGAAAAGATGTAGTGTATAAAATCTAGTTTTACCTGCAGTATTGCAGTCAGCTTTGATTACCTTGTCAGGTGTGGGATGCTGTCAGTCCTGGAAGGGTGCAATGCAGGAAGTCAGGGTGGTTCCAGCTCATGAGAGTCTTTGATACAAAGCAATTGTGAGGGATTAGACTTGTTTTCCCTGACAGAGTTCAAGGACACTGTAATAGAATAGAATTCAAGGTGGCACTTCCAAGTTGAAGGGGGAAAAGACTAACTCAGGAGAGCATTTTACTCCTTTCCACAGGAGATCTCCCTCTCTTGAGGATCCAGACTGTGCTCTGTATCTTTATTTGTCCACTCTCCTGATGAAGGGAGCTCTAAAGGAGCATTAAAGTCACTCCAAGTAGTTCTCATTATAGAAACAGCATGCTGTTAGAACTGAAGTTCTTTAGTTTATATCATCTTTTGTTTTGTTTGCTATATAGGAGTAAGGTCAGTAGACAGAACTGTCACAGAGGCATTTAAATAGCAGGTTATGTGAGGAACAAATGAGTCCTTTTCCTCAGCTAAGCAAATAAATTCTTCCTTGTGCCTAGTAGGCAGGTAGGGTAGCCTTCTAGTTTGAATGTTAAAAGGTCATAAATGGCCTTGTTTTGACTGTTTACATCAGCCCTCAGCCCAACAGATATTTTCTGTGCAATAATTTCCCATGATAACAAATTTTTCATTTAATACTCCAGTCCTTCCTGGCCAGATGTGTGTCCTCTCAAACACATAATCATTACAATTTCATGTGTTTAGTGATTGCTGTGAAATCGATAACAGTAAGAAAACACGGATTGCATCCATACAGACTCTTGGAAACTCTGGAATGAACATATGATGTTAAGACTGATTTGTCTGGAAGTCCAAAAACACTTTGTTGTGGCAGACTCAAATTCTTCACTCAAATACTTCACCCTCATTGTACTGTTAAACCAACAGACTTAGTAATTCAAACCTCTTGGAAGGAGGAATACATTTCAATGTTCTTTTTTTAAAAATTACTACAGAATACAGGACTACAGATACTTCAGTTTTATGGAAGGAAAATGGTGACATACTGGACGACTAGATTTGCTGATCCATACTTTAGACTTCCAGTTGCACAAATAATTTCACTTGCCTAACTGTAAAAGCCAGTATTATTTTGTATAGTTGTAGTAAATTCACACCTTCACTGTTCATTAAAATGACTCCATTTTTTTTTAGTAGTTGTTCTAATAATAATATATTAAAAAGTTAAATAATTTATAACTCACATTCTGTAGAACTGAAATGATGGTGTCCCTCTTTTGTCAACCAGTACAATTGGAATTATTGGACTTACTCATAGATGGTGCATGAAAAGCACAGAATTACACCTTTTTACTGTCCTAATTATTCACCAGAGAACAATTCAGTAAGAGCAAGATCTTCTAAAGTGCTTATACTGGCCTTACATAACCTCTTTAGACGTATCTCTAAGAGAGACTTGAGACACTCACACCACATTTAATCCTCAGATTCACTCTTCAGTGACCACCTGAAGTCTATAACTGTAAAACTTGTCTACCACTAATTGATCATGATCATAACAGCCAAGTAGTAATTGATCATGAGCAGAAATGCCTTTTGCCAGTGCTGAACAGTTCAGAGTTTGTCTCAATCTTGCTGAAGTATTTGAATGCACGAATTGGAGATGTGACAGATCCATATTGAGTGACTTGACCCTGCAGATTCTGTCATGTTGTCCTCGAAACCCAATTATTGATTATTCTAAGAGAGAATACTTGTCTCTTGAACTCATAGCACATTGCATGGAAAAATTGAATATTAATTGAAAATTCAATAAATTTGTATCTAGTGAGAGATAAAAGTAGTGACTGCAAGTAAAATCTCTCTCTCCACTTGGGAAGTGAAGTGTCCTGGGCTCTTCCTCCAATGACTATTTATATTTTTGAATTAAGGATTTTAATCCAGACCTGTCAAATAGAAATAGTAACAGTCAAAACTAAGAGCAACTCTCAAAATCAACCAGACTGCAGGAAGGATGAAGATGTCTTATAAAACCACTGAAGCTAAAATGAGACTTGAATCTGTATTTTTCATATCCTTCATACCCTTGATCACTTAGATAAAAGGCAGTGGCAACACCTCTGCTGCTTCTTGCTGTATGTTTTGAAGAGGGATCTGAAGTAGAGAGCCAACCATCCACATCTGCAGTGTTCTGAGGGGGAAAAGTGTCAGAAGGGAGTGGAGATTAGGAAATCACTTCTCTCCTTGGCATTTCCTATCAGTTACATTAGACAGTGTCTTATTCAATAATGTAGCTTTGGAGGATAGGTAGCTATTCCTTGGCACTGGCACAGGGACACTATTTACTCCAGTATGGAACAAGAAATTCCTGTGGCAAGCCAAAAAGTAGTTATTGCATGCTGAGCCTAGGTCACCTTTGTGGAAGAGTTATTAATTATTTACTGTTCTGAGGGATTCTACCAGCTTCAGTTGTTCAGATAAATTTTTAATAAATCACTATTAACATAAACGGAAAGTATAAATTGCTTGCATTATGCTATATGCCATGGTAGCAATGAGAGGCTTCTGCACTAAGGTCCAAGGTGTGCAGCTCACCTAACAGGAATTGACAGCTGAATGAACCAGTTCTCCTGGGAATGTCCTGGGGAAAAAAGAAAAAAAAAAAAAAAAAAAAAAAAAAAAAAAAAGAGAAAAAAAACCCCAAAACAACAACAAACAAACAAAAGATTTTCACCATAAGGGAATTCTATTTTACAGTTGCCAAAATGCACCTGAAGCATATAAGTTATGTGAAGAACTGGAAATAATAAGCAATATTTTAGAGGTCTGTTCCAAAGACTTACCTGGACATGGAACCATGTTATAAGAGAAAATTCAGCAAAGCCAAAGCTCAACAACTGGCAAAAAATCACTTTGGTTGTGAGACTGTGTCTTCTGGAAGCATAGCACTTACTGGAGGTGTTTTTCTACATGTAATTTGTTGTTATTCAAAGAACGGTTTAAAGACTAAAATTGTAATTCAGGGATTCAATATCGCTAGAGGATTTCCAGCGCTTTCTGTTTTTCCAAGAAGTTAGAAAATGTTTAATTGGTGTTTGCATTAGATTAGGTTGTTTTAACACTTCATATTTTGGCTGTTGTCAGGACATGACTCAACTACTGCACTGTACTCAATGTGCCTGAATTTTCACCCCAGTGCAGACAGAAGGGTTTTAAATTCAGAAAAGCCAACATTTACTTGAAGAAAAACTAGAAAGGAAGCTTTTTAGTTAAATACCACTTGAAACAGCTGGGGAAGACAAAACTGCATTACAGTGTTTTGTACACAGCTGTCTCTTGTCCCTCTGTCCTTGCAGGCATTTGGTTGCTCCCAGTCAACACAAGTTCTCCTCTTGTTCCTAGAAGAGTCTCCATCTCTTGTAAGACTTGCCTGGCTGCACACCCCTCATCCCTGCAGTGTCTTTGCAGGAGCTTCAAGCCATCACCTTCATTCTGTGTCTCTTTTGCTGCCCCACGTGTGGCTGTCTCAACATACTCAACAGCTTCCCTGAAGAAGGAGTCTGCACAACCTCTCTGCAAGACTCCACCCAGACAGGCTTCTTAAAAGAACATAAACACAGTTGAGAAGACATAAATAAAACAAATACCATCTGTCAGGCTAGCATTACCACATATGTGTAAGCACCTTTTCTTAGTCTTTTCAACCGATTTTCCAACATACCCAAATATACATTTGGCTTATTAAAGAATTTTAGCACCTTATGGATGCCTTTCCCAAGCATTTTAAGTGCAATCCATGCAAGTACCCAAATAATTCTGAGGGTTTTGTCCGACTACAACTATTTCTACTTCCTAATCAACAGTACAGTTGATTAGTTGATTCCTTTTAACTGAATTATCTTATGTTAGTGCTTTAGGACTTTAGCAATTCTGAGTATCCCTTAGCCCTCAGAGGGAAAAATGATGCACTGGTTTAGAGTTAAACCAGCAGGAGAAATGAATCCAACTTGGAATGGGATTGCAAGTCAGAAAAACAATTTAATAAAAAAGATCACAAAATACACTGATACAGAAGGAAAATCCATTTGACACACAAAAACAGATGTGCAACCCAGCACAGTGGGGCATGAGCAGAATGGAGCTCACCAACCCCTGGTGAGCACCACGTGGCCCCCCTGAGTTCAAAGAAAAAAGAAAGAAGAAACCTGCTGTTGAGTAGTGACAGAATCACAAATGACAGAAGACAAAGGACAGAATCCCATTTGCACCAATAGGCTGCAAAGCTGGGGAGAATACATGAAAGGCAAAAAGGTGGCCCACTGTGCTCCTTCCAGGTGGGCAAAAGTGTGAGGGCGATGAACCAGAAGATGAAGCTGCCCAGCATCTTCCAGGTTTGGTAAGTACCATAAAAGTCATCAAAATTCCTCAGAGTTGAATAGTCATGATCTTATTCCAAAGCGTAAAATCTCTCAATGAAATAGAGGTCAAAAGGCAACTTGAAAATCTGTTGACTGTGTAGCACAGAGGTTTACAAAATACTATGAAATAGAGAAAATTGGCCCTGCCACCAAGTATTTGTGTGGTCTTGGGCAGATCATTTAATCTCATGAAGACACAGAAGCTCTATCTGACTAGAATGATGATTCTGCTTTTTCCTATCTTTTATCTGTCCTGCTATTTATACTGCAAGTGTCTCTGCTGAGGAGTACAGTAGATTCTCTCAGCAATCATGTAATGCAAATCCATGAAGGCAAAAGCTGTACTGTCTAACAGGTGGATCCTATGACATTAGAATTTGTCGTGCTTTGACAGCATTCTTCTTACCATAATCTCACTAACATGATGAACTCCTGATTCTCATGATAGAAGTGCAGGTGAAGATGATAGCGTGGCATTTCTCTGCATTTTGGCTCTATGGGATCATAACTGGCAGTGTAGCCCTTGAAGTTGATTGACATCTGTAACTGGAAGATTAACAGCAACCTCACATTGTGTCCTACCCTAGAAGGACAAGAGGTCTCCTACTTAATTGACTACAAGCAGAGAAAAGCTAGACTGAGGAAAAGAACATCAACTGGATGATATTTAGTCAAAGTAGTCTTAATTTTGCCCTCTTTTTTATCAATGTCAGTTGGTCTTAAGTCCAGTGCTGTATCAGGACTAAACCAGCCAAGTGATGGAGAAGTCCAGATTTAGTTGCCAAAGGCAGTCATATAATCAGCAGAAGGGCTCACCTCATCCCCAATTACCACTGAGCAGACAGGAGATACTTTCCTTTGTGCCATTCCTTGTGTAGCTTTTCCCGTTGTATACTGATATGTTGTATTACTGGCACTTAATTTTCTCATTCATTATTGCATTATCAGAACACATCAGCGTCAAATCATACTGTGAGACAATATTTGTGTCTCTCTCAAGCACAGACTTATTGGTTACTTGGTACTTTATAGGTGGGAGGGGAAATGACATTAAAAATAAGAAAGGAAAATCAAAACAGATTTAAAAGCATGTAACCTTTTGATAAGGGAATTTTTTTATGGACATAGCTTTGGGGAAAATTACTTTTATGGCCAGCTTTTCAACAGGCCTGCACAAATGTGCCTGTAGTGTGTGCAGGTGAAACCATACGTATGCAAGGCATGACAGCCCAAAGAAAAAGCTTTCAACAGTCTGAGAGAGTTTCTTTTTTATTCCTACTTGCTTTTAAAACACAGGTCTTCTAGGTAAAAAATAACAACCTCAAGCTGAGCTCCTTAAGCTATGTGGTTGGAAGAGTGAGAAAGGCTCAGCATCCCGTGTATTAAACTTCCCTGAGAAATCCACTACTGAAATCTTTGATGTCACAGTGGATGCAACTGGATGCAGAAGGCTGAAAAATCTGATCTCAGCATCTAGATGAGTCCATCTAACAGAACTTTGTTTTTTCATTTCTGATCCTCACTCCCCTATTCACATGCAGACATGCAAACACACACGTGTGTACACGTGTAAGTTTATATGGGGGCATGTGTACACACAGACACACAGACTGTGTCCTTCAAAAAATGCAGATCTTTGCTGTTTAATCATAACCTGCCTGCAAGTGATGTGTTTAATCATGCTAGAAAACATCCAAGTTGATAATTTTATTCAAATGAAGGAATTGACCAGAACTTAGAGGTTAGAAATCCTGAAGGCTGATTGCTAGGGTTGAGAACATATATTTATAAGCAATTAATGGCATACTTGGGGTTTTTCTTCTCCTACACATTTTTTGCCACTGATAAAGTACTCCCTGTATGGTATCAACCAGCTGTATTATCAAATAGAAAGAAATAAAGGAAAGAAAAGGCCTGGAATACTCTTATTCTCTGCCTACACACAACTATTCTCTCCTCCTTTTCTCAGTGGGATGTAATTTCTTCTTGTCCTTTGAAAGAAAGCAGAATTATGAGGAAAATGTAAACATGGTTAAGAATTGGTCACAAATTACTAATATATTGCAGTTCTATTCTGTCATCACCTGTATGTGGTGAATATATTTATAAATATGCAGCAGAAGAGACATTGACCCAACGTGGAGGAAAGCACTCCAATAACTGAGTATTAGACATAAAGGTCTTTAAGAAAGGACAGATAAGCACAACTTTATTGTTTCTTTCTAATTGCAGTTTTAGACTGTTACATTGAAATTAAATCCACAGTTCTTCGTCTCTTTTTTTTGTTGTTGTTGTTTTTTTGTTTTGTTTTGGTTTTTTTGTTGTTGTTTTGTTTTTTGGGGTTTTTTGTTTGTTTTTTTTCTGTGTGTGGTTTTTTTTTTTTTGTTTTACCACACAGAAAACCATAAACATTCTCCCTACCTGTTGATTGGGAGAGATTTGGAAACAAGATACTGTTTCTTGGAAAAGCAGTGGTTTGTCAAAGCAAAACTTTCCACAGGAATGTACCTTGTCTTTTGACAAGCAAAGAAAGTCTTATGTTCAGAAATTTCTGGGAAAGGGCAGGGGACAGGTAAGACACTGGGAGTGAATCCAGAACATCCTGAAGGCACAAGGATGGGAGATCAGTCCAAGATTTCATTTGAAGGAACAGTTAATTACTTGTAGATTATTCCACCATGAGAGACCCTTCTCCTTAGAGTCTGGTGTAAAGTCCTGTCTTGTGACATGGGAATATTGACCTACTCCTAGATCTTCCTTCTTTGAGAGTAAATAATTAACATAGCTAAATACTGATTCATTCAAACCCAAGGTCTATAATGACCTGTGAAAGAAAAATGGGATTGCAAAGGATCTCAATAGATCCTGTATTCCACCTCCCTGCACTGAGCACACAGGGAGTGGACTGGATTATAGCAGTTTGGAGGAACCTCCTTGTGTGGTAGCCCTGTCCTTTCCCTTGTTGGAAGAATAGTGTAACTTGGAGTAGAGAAAAAGAAAGCAAGAAAACAAGCAAGAAAGAGAAGGAAAGCAAGAAAGAAAAAGCAAGAAAGAAAAAGCAAGCAAGCAAGAAAGCAAGCAAGTGAGAAAGCAAGAAAGAAAGAAAAAGAAAGAAAGAAAGAAAGAAAGAGAAAGAAAGAAAGAAAGAAAGAGAAAGAAAGAAAGAAAGAAAGAGAAAGAAAGAAAGAAAGAAAGAGAAAGAAAGAAAGAAAGAAAGAGAAAGAAAGAAAGAAAGAAAGAGAAAGAAAGAAAGAAAGAAAGAGAAAGAAAGAAAGAAAGAAAGAGAAAGAAAGAAAGAAAGAAAGAAAACTCAAAGGTTTTTTCCCTTAATTATATTTAATTTCTCATCAGAACAACTAACAAAAGTTAAGTATTTTAGCAGAAATCCTGAATGTGTCAAAAAGTGCTTGTGAAATAATGGCAGAAATTATCAGTGTTTTCCAGCCTAAAGCATCCATCAGTACCAGTTCTCAAGTCATTCAATATGTAGATCAAAGGTCTGCTGTATCACTGAAGTTTCCAGATCAGCATTGAGAGGGGACCTCTTATATTTAAACATAAGTCATCTGATCTCAAAAGGATGCCCATAATTCCTTCTTGTACCAAATACCTTCCTTAGACGTTTGGATTGACTACTAAATCAGGTCTGTGTTTTGGCATTGCCACTTGCTAGCCACCAGGCTCCCACAGCTCCTGCTTTAGCTGCACAAGCATCCAGAAACCATCCAGTGGCAGGGCATTCTAATGGACGTAAGGAATTTTGTCCTGCCCAGCAGCACAGACATCGTGCAAGTTCCTTCTCATCGCTCATGTTGGATGGTGAAGTCCAAAGACACAGAAATTTCATGTCGTCTCTTCCCTCCATGGGTCTAGTCCTAAAATTCACCAAACCTGCCTCTCCAGGAATTCTTAACCCGTAGCAAAATACTGGTTCCTTCCTGAATGTGTGTTGCTGTGCTGTCATCTAGTGGCAAGGATGAATTGGACGTCATTCAGTGTCATTCAGTGTCAGTGGCTGACAAGGTGTCCTTGTGCTGCACCTAAACCCCCGGTGTTTGAGAGTTCCCAGCTTTGTCTGTGCAGCCCCAACGAGAAGGTCCCTCCCTCAGTTTGTGCTCTGCAGAAAGTCACTGTGGAATTGTCTGGGCACTGGACATGCTGGTTGCAGACCGCAGGCTCTACAAAATCATGGCACCTCCTGCCACTTTGTTGCTTTCCGTCTTCTCTCATCTATCTTGGCTGTTAACTCTTTGCAGGCAAATACTTGAAGCTGAATTTCAAGCAGTGATTGATAGTTTCTTAACTAAAGCCATTCAGAACCATCAACTCATGAAATGAGTCATTAAATCTATAATCATCTAAGATTGAGAAGGTATTTTTCTCTCAGCACAAGTCCTCCCTTCTGCATTCATTTTTTAATTCTCTCTAAGGGAAAACTTAACAAGACCACAATGCAGTTTTCCAAGAGCAGCCAGACAACACCAGCTTTCAGAATGACCCACGTTTGTTTTGGTGTTTAGTAGGCTGACTGATGTCAGTGGACAGACTTACTGCCATTGATCTCTAAGGCCTTTGACTCAGATGTGGAATTTTATATGCATTTCATAACATTACTATTGCTTGTGCTTAGTTTGGGTTTGCAATGTATTATTAACACATGTAAACATTTCAGTCCTGACTTTATTTTTAAACTGCACGTGCAATGCTTGATTTAATGTCCTGCATTACTTTCTCTAAATTGCTTATGAAATTAAGTAGAAAGTAATAGACAATTAATAAACTGGTCACAACATCTATAACACCTCTTTGGCATCATCTACTGAACGTTGCTGGGCTTGGCTGCATTAGGTAGAACAGTTCTAGCATATGCTTTGCTCCTTTAAATGCTGATCCCAACACCATTTGGATAGGGAGTCTCACAGCTGATTTTCAGAACTTACCACTACGAAGGTGGGCTCTTCATAGGCATCAGACTCTGGAAAGGAATCCTCAATGAGCACATCCTCACTGCAAAGCATCACTGTCAAAGCAGCATTTTGCAAACATGTATAAATGGCATGTTTTCATCGAAAATGGAGTCAACAAATAATGCTAAGATTCCTTTTAATGACAAAATAGAAATGTATGTTTATAGTCCCTGTCTTCTCTGTCTTCATACATAATTGTGCTCTATCTCTGAATTTAGAAGGATTCCTCAGTTCGACCAAGTACAGTAAAAAGATACCTAAACCTCCAAGCAAAGAGAAGAATGTGCTGATGTGCTTTACTCACAGAGGACATTTAAACACATTCTTAAATATCTTACCTCTCTGAGGACTTCAGTAGATTCTGAAAAGAGAGAAAGAATGGTGCTCTACATTTATGACCTTTCTTGTTTTGTCCAAGTCTCAGACCTCTATCCCTATAGTAAAGAAAAATATTAATGAGGGCAAGAAACATTCTGTTTTCCAAATTAATTATAATTAGTCAGAGGCAGTAAACCAATGACCTTTCACACTGGAATATGATAAGAGATTTCTTTACAAATTCCAGAAGAGGTTTAGTTTATTTTTGGCTCAGAATTTCATCTTCCTTAGGTGCTTTATAGAAACAAAATTGCATCTTTTTAATTAAGCAACTGAAAGACAAGTTGTAACAAGGTCAATCAGATTGAAATAGCTGTGTGCTTATTATAATGAAAATGCTTCTATTAATTTATATTATTTGAATATAGTAAATTTTATATATAAATGAAGTGTTAAATAAAAATAGAAATGTTTTGGTCATTTTCAATGAGTGAAAATCTATGTGTTTATATCAAAAAAGAAAGCTAGGCTATCATACAGAAACAGAAAAAGTTACTAACTCTTTGTTAGCAAGAGTTAAGAATGATGATTTCATTCAAAATAGAGTCAAAAAATATTGCTAAGATTCCTTTTTATGACAAAATGGAAATGTGTGTTTATATTTCCCTGTCTTCTCTGTCTTCATACATAATTGTGCTCTATCTCTGAATTTAGAAGGATTCCTCAGTTCACACACTTCACATATAATCAAAAAATAGGTGGAAAATATGTCCCAAGCATTCCAGTGTCACCTTGAAACATTTGGCCAGGGCCTTTGGGGCAATGACAGTAGGAATTACAGTTGGGTTAAAAGCAGCATGTGAAGAAAGGTGAGAGCTGTGATGTTCACGCTGCAGTAACTGCAGTGCTGTTGCTTTCCATGAATGACCATTTGTGCATGTGTTTTATCCTTTTAGCAGCCATTCTATACATGTTCTCATCTCTCTAAGTGGAGGCCCTTTGTGTCTGTGCACAAATCCAGATCATGCTCACGGTCCTGCTCTGGCTGTTCTCCGTCCCTGCATAAAGAAGCACAGCTTAGCAGTTCTGACACTGAATGAAGGAATACCTTGTGAATTGTTATTTTTCATCACTTGGAAATTTGCAATTTCTTCATCAGAGTGACAGACAAAGGAAAAAGGAATCAAGGATGTCTTGAGTTTGACTCGATTGTTTCCCCATTTGATTATATGTGGATATAAAAGCATAATTATTCCATGCAATGTCATAATCTTCTCTCAGCCTCCTACTTGCACATTTATTTCTCTTTGTCTATGCATGGAAGAAGGCCCATGAAATTCTATCCTTACTGATGATAGTTTTGTATTGATAATCCTTGTTTTGACTTGGCTCTTTCTGAAGATGCTCTTAAAATGCAGATCACAGATAATGTTACTTACTCTATGAGGCAGCTTTCAAGTTTTCATTCTGTTTCACCTCTTTCTCAGCATACAGGAGATTTTTGTCTAATTCTTTTCAGTTCCAGAACAGACACTTAACTTTTTTTTTTGTTTGTTTTCATAAATAAATTCAGCTTTGGCTTTACAAACTTCTGGGATTTGTCATACCAGGATAACTCCACAAAATTTTTCATGTAATTTATGCATTTTGCTGCTATTTGACCCATACAATAGACCTCTTAAGATGGTCTTGTGATGAGGACTGATTTTTTTTTTTTTTTTTTTGGTACTTGGAAGAAAAAAATAATTTATATATAAAAGTACTGCCTGCTTTACATAGATGTATTTGGTTAAATTCCAAGAAAACTGAATTTTCAGGTATGTAGTTTCCTTTATTAGTTGAGTGTGCATTTCCTACACTCAGGGAGAATCCATATAAATTCATCTTACTTTCCTTAGGTGTGCAAACTACACCAAAAGCCCAGTCAAAGCTAGCATATTCTATATAAAACACAATTGCATCTGCAATGCACAACTTCCTACACTCTTCAGCTTTAATTTAGCAATGGCTGGATGATGAAGTCATTGAGACTTAGGAATGTGCTCAGGTCAGGGTCTGAAGCTTTATACTTCATCCAAATACCATTTCGGTTTGGCCCTTTTCACTGAGATGCAATCTATCGTGCTACAGAAGATTTAAGTGAGCACCATCAATAAATCAAGCAGAAATGAACGCTCCACTATGAATTATGTTGCAGACAGCTGCAAATGCTACATGACCAGCTTTTTTTTTGTAAGTTTGAGACCAAATCATGAGATTAAGGACTGAGCTAAGGTTTGTGGCGATAGAAAGGAGTCCAAAAAGGTTTTGTATGCATTAATATCCCTGATGAGAACTGAGTCTACACAAATACTTTGTTTCATTGCCTTTGACAATAGCTATAGGAAAGGCTCTTCTGACTCAGCCTATGATTTGTGCATACTTAATGCAAGTCTGTCTTTGTAAGTAACAAGGCTTTTTACTTCAGCAATCGATCTGGGCTGGTTCCACAGCCACAGTCAGTTCTATTGCTTGCCACCACGAAGACTGTCTTGTAGGCGACAAAGATTCTATTGCTTGGGAAGGCTGATGAAAATATGGATCAAAATTTTTTACTCAGAGTAATGAAGTGTGGCAGTATTGACTTTGTGAAAGTTACTGTGAGCTACCATAGCCAAGGGAATGGCCTCAACTTTCCATCACATTGTTTTCTATTTTGCAGTGGCCTCCATGACCTTCTGCAGTCTCTTTTCAGTCCCTGGAGAAAGGTGACAGCACCCGGCATGTCTTATGAAAGCACTTCAGGTTAGACAGTGAGAATGACTCCCAGTGTATCAAAGAGCTCAGTTAGACATAATGAGTTAAGAAATGATCAATTTGTCCTAGAGAGTTCTGGGAAGAGGACGCAGTTTTAGAATGCTAATTCCTTCTGGAGTTTTCACCAGGATAAAGGGTTTTCTCCATTTTTCTCGTCAGGAAGCTGGAAGTAGGGATTTCCATTTGCTGCAGCAAGAAAAAAGTAAAAAGGGATTCCAGCCCTCTGTATCAAAGTAACCCAGCACAGTGGATATGTTCAGTGCCAAATGCCCAGAGGTCTGTGCTGTCAGCTGGAAGGAACAAATCATTAATGTAGGGAACCTTGTAGCATGCCAAGAGGTAGACTCAAGGCTGTAGAGAGGACAATCGGTTCTCCCACCTTTAAATTTGCAACATAAAATCCTAGCTCAGGAAACTACTAAAGTTTGGAACTTAGAGGTGTGTACCGAAGATAAAGAGGACATGGCACTAGACACATAAATCATTCAAACATTTACCCCTTGGACATGAAAACATATCCATTTCACAGTGATTATGTTTTGTAGTTGGTTGGGGCACTTTTTCAGCACATATTAAAATATAGGTCAGTGTATGATGTACCCAGGTTGTAATACAGAAATTAGATAAGGAAAAATAAACCCACAAACCACTAAGAATTAGATCAACTAGAATTTTACTGTTTGTCTATTACAACAAAGTTATACATTTCAACATCAGTCAAAATTTGCATTTTTCTGCACTGTAACAGACAGCCATTTAGTAGGTATTTGCTACCAAGTGTGACTTGCTAATCTGAGATTCCTGTATTAATTTAATGAGAATGTAATTGTGTTGTAAAATACATAATCTCAAGTAACCTGCTATGACATTTACATTTGATTACCATATCAATGCATGCAGATACCTTTGCATTACAGATATCTTTGGAGGTGTTCTTTGAAAAGCATAGAGGCATAATGCAGTGTGCTGTTTTTCAAGTGAAAAAGTCTCCATTAGGAAGGAGTTGGGGTGGTAAATGGCTCTCCAGTGCTTCAGCACCTTAATTGGGCTCTTTCACTACTATTTTTTTTCCCTTTCTTAAACGAAGAACACAGATAATGCTTCACAAATAATTGTACTTGTCTCCTGCTGCTAATGCCACAGACATCAGAGAGGAGTGCTGGGGCAGGTAGCCAGGTTGTTCTGTGCTAACACTGTTCCACCAGCTTGTAAGTGCATTGTGACCTGTAACATGTGGTGGGGTTTTTTAATATTCTTATGGTTTTTGTCATGAGATGCATAGTAAGAGAAAACACATCAGACAAGGTGCAGCTGCATAGGGAATGTTTTTCATTAACCTAGAACACTAGTAATAAAGCTAAATTAGACTTAAATATTTCCTGAAGCACCTTGTAGTCATTATTTTGGGAAACAATTTCATTAAGGGAGATGTTTCATATGAAATACTTTTAGTCAATCACCAGAGAAGATATCATTTTCCATGTTTCCTAGAAAATATGCATTTTATCCTTCACCTTAATACTGTCCAGGAATAGCTTCCAGACATCTTGAAATTAGTCAATGTACTTTAAATAAATAGGTTATTTTTCCACTGCAGAACAGTCCTCTGAATATAGCGATATTTTTTTAGTTTTTTTTTTTTTTTTTTTGCAGTCATAAATGCAATGTGCAATGCTAGGACGGAACTCATGAAAATTCTCTGCAAGTATGTTTGCATTATATAGCCTTTTCAATAATATTTGAACTCTGTAGCTTTTATTTTATTGTCACATTTTGCAATACTCTGAGTGTCTGAACAACTGCATATACAAACTTTCTGATATAATATCTGTGCTAATGGCAGTACCAGGGTGTGAATGCCATCTCCAACTGGCGGATCTGCTAAAGGAGAGCAGCCTGTGATGGTGAGCAACCTCAGGTTGCCTTCCAGCAGAAGTGTCAGTTCCCCCAGTGCAGGGCCGGCTCTGTCCCTGGCTGAGAGGTTTGCTGGGGCTTTGCATTATTTGCTGCAATAAGAGCAATTGCCCTTTTCATTACAAGTTTATGGAGACTCAAAGTGTAACAAAATGGTTGGGATTGCCCCAGTTCTGCTCTTGAAGGGATTCTAAATGATGCAGAAGACCTTATAACTGCTGTAAAAGTTTTTAGTGGAGGATTTCTTCCTGTGCAGGCAGATTCACAGAATGAAAAAAAAAAAAACAAAAAACAAACAACAACTTTTAAATACTTGTGCCCCTAAGTCAGCCCAAATTCTGACTTTTCTTGTATGTCACCGTCTTCAAAGCTGTCCCTTTCTCTTATAAAACACAGATGACACTGCTGAGTGAATTAATGCCATTGGAAGAAAAGTGCCCAACTTGATCTCTCTGTGCTTTCCAAATGCTCCCTGTAGGCACACAGCCCACACGGACTTGTCAGCTGCCTCACAAAGGCTTTGATGATTCCAGGTATTTAATCTAATTGAACTCAACTATGGCTCCACCAGACCATAACCACAAAGTATCTTATAAATATCTTGTGCCTGCAGGATTTGTCCCAAACAGCCAGGCAG
This sequence comes from Formicarius rufipectus, assembly GCA_013399695.1. Taxonomy (NCBI): domain Eukaryota; kingdom Metazoa; phylum Chordata; class Aves; order Passeriformes; family Formicariidae; genus Formicarius; species Formicarius rufipectus. The sequence continues at coordinate 315,490 of VXAU01001586.1, read as the reverse complement.
CTTCATTGATTCTGCCTTTCTCTCTTTCTTTTTGTTCTCTCAAAGTCATGTTACTCAAAATGAGCGTTGCTCCACATCTATCCAGTGTTACTGCTGCATCTTTCAATCCTCAAGCATCTGGATTCTTATTTCACACTAGGAATTTCTTCACAGGGACTTGCAGTTATGTGTTTCTATCAAGGAAAGCTTTTGAAATCTGACATTTGAATAAATTCATATAATATAGTTCACATTATATGTTTTTTAGAAGAAAAAAGGTTCACCTGAGCAGTCGAGGAGCTCACAGATACAAAATCTATTTCTTTATTGAGTTTTCTAAACAGATGATCTTGGCATTTAAAAATCATCTCATGTAATGAAGGTTTTTCTTTTTCAAAGTGAACTGAAATTAGTTCCCAGACCAAATGGTATTTTTTTGCTGTGCAGTTAGATACATTTAACCTCTGGGGTTCTGACTTGCATCTTTTCCTCTACCCAAATGATCATTAAGACATAAGGTCAGTGGCATAGATTCTGCTGTAAATACATATTAATAGGGAAGAAAGAAACGAGCTTTGCAAAGCCCGACTGCGGGGCTGTCAGGAGAACCAGTGCACTACATGGGTGATTATTACTTCAGCAGTGAAACACTTTGACCAAGTGCAATTACCCAATTCTAAACCTGGAGCAGCTCAAACTCCCCAGACCTCCTGCAGTAGCAGGGTGGGGCTGGATGGCTGTGGCTCTGTGTTTTGGGAGGACAGGGATGTGCCGTATTCCCAGCACTCAGTGGCAAGCGCAGTCCCCAGCACTGTGTGCCTTGCTCACCACCGTGGTCCTGTCCCACTCCACACCAGGATCCCTGGACTGAGAAGCCTCTCTGGTTTGTGCTGCTCTCAGAAGGGCTGTATCTCATATGCCAGGCTCCCTTTCCCTCTCCACAGTGCTTTATTAATGCTAAGCCTTGCCATTAATGCAGAGCTTTACTGTATATCTATAGCTACTTTCATCCATGCATAAGAAACTACTTATAAATGTTAATGTATTAAACCTAATAACACCTCTATGAGGGAGATAACAATTTCAACATACACTTTACTGGTGCAGAAACATAAAGAACCAACTTCAAACTGTGGTAGAATGCTGAGGTGATGAACAGAGTGCCTTCAGGAGTGAGTCTGGACCAGAGGCTGTGAGACTCACCTGTTTCCTACACTAAGCCATTGACTGGAGGTTTTTTTTTCTTCTTTTCAATTATTAGAGTACCCAGACATTCCAATTAAAATTCGAGGCCCCACAGTTTCAGTTAATGCACTGGTGCCTGTAGAGCCTCTCCCCTAAAGAACTTAAAGCCTAAGTAAATGAGATATAGAAAGCTTAAAAGAAAAAAGAGTAAAAGAAGTTCACACAGTGGAGATGGGAAGACACTCCCTGAGTCCCAGTCCGGGGACCTTGCCTCTAGACATAATTTCTTTCCTTTGTATTTGTCAGATGATAACCTGCCCCGTCCCGTGTCCCTGCCCATCTTGAAATTAAACACCTCCATTACTCCAGCAGACAACCCTCTTGATATCTTGTTACAGTAGGAAAAGGTTACTTTTAATGTTTTCTGAACTAGAACATGACAAGGAACAGCTCAAAAGAATGAAAGGCAAAGGTGAAACCAATAGTTGAATGGTGAGAATTACATTTAATCACCTAAACTTAATTCCACAGATTCGAGTGTTTCTTACTTATTAAATGCTTTCTGAAAAATATAATCTTTGAGATTAAAAGCTAAGATTTTGCTAAACCCTGAGTACAAACCGTGAGAAATGAGAAGGAACTAATGTCACCCTACACCAACAGGTAGTGGATGAACATGATGTGGACCACACAAATATATGCAGTGGGACAGCAGCTGGTTAGAGCCTTCCTACCCAGTGACAGAAACCTGTTTGGGCAGGGGGAAAGGCCAGCATTTTAATACCACTTCAGCACTTAGTACCTATAGAATGTGGGAGCAAACCTGCTGCACCCCCAAGCCACAGCATGGCTGAAGGCAACTTGCATGAACCTGTGCTGGAAATAATTAGACACATTGCAGGGCAGTCAGAAACCTGTAAAATTATAAGCATTAGGATGTCTGACCAATAATATTTCCCAATTTGCACCCAAGAAGTCCTGCGCCCACAAGGAGGGACGAATGCCCTCTCCCTTTTGCACCAGGACCACTTCCGGCAGGGCAGGAAGATCACTTGGCACAGCTCCTCCAGAGGAAATGCTCATACACAGTACAAAATGTGTGGAACAGCTGCCTGGGAAATAGAAGAGGAAGACCCCACCACTGATGTGGTTTGGAGTCTAGATGCAGCCCTGGAGGAATCCTTCTGTTACTCTTCTACCTTTTGATTGTTGGCTTTTTGGTTGTAAATGCAACCATGGAGGAGAACCCCAGGCTGACTGTACCTGTCTGAGTGCTGCTGCGTCATTCCCCAGCTCCAGTCTATGCACAGATGTACAGTGGTAACAAGACAGCAATCTGGAGCCTAATGGGCTTGTTTCTTTGAGGATAAGAACAATTAATAATAATTGAGAAGTCCTGTGCTAAGAGAATTTATAACCAATTAATAAAAATGTGGCTGTTGCAGTTAAACACAACAAAAATTCCTCCTTATGCACCAAAGGAAAGCCACATACACTTAAATAACCACGTTTGTGTCAGCACTGCTTAGTGTACAAATAGTTTTGTGTATATGTGGCTACAATTACTGATAAAATGCAAATGTATTAATCAGAGTTTGCACAATGTTACACGAAGTACATGATGTACTAATCTGTTATCACAATGGGCTTTTTAGATATTCAGAATCAAACTATGGGAAAGCTGTTGAGCTGTAGCTGTGTCATGGATCTCAGCCAGGGGTGGCTGCCAGCCCTCACCTGTCCAGCTCACTCAGGCTTGCAAGCCTGAAAGAATCCATTAGCTCTGTGGTGAAAAACAAACCTACATCAAACTATAAATAATGAGATGTAGTAGCTTGATCAACATTAAAGACTTTAGACAACTGGTACCAAGGCAAGAGTATATGCTGTGACATTGGTTTATGTTATTTCATCATTTTTGTGCTGAAACAACTAAACTTCAGGAATCTAAAATATATGGCCTAACAGAAATCTCTTGGGATACCCTCTAGCAACACTTCATTGGAAACAAGATAAAGATCTTTACTTTCCATTTTATCCACGGGACTTTATTCATCTTCTCCACCTGAATCTTTATTTCTTAGGAAATAGAGACCTTTTTTCATCTCATCTAAGGCCTGATCAGCTTCTTTAGCACATCAGCATCTTTGCAGATTTAGAATGATTTCCACTTAGGGTTATCTGATTTTTTTTTCCACTAGGCAGAAAAGCAGGATTTGCCTGTATGCTCACATTAACATCACAGGAAAAGGTATTTGGTACTACAAACTGCAGTTATTTACATTTGAGCATAACTCTGAAAACCAAAAATCCCTTTCTGAGTTGTATCTTGTTAGGCTACAAATGTAACACTTGCAGAATATGATTTTCTGGCAGAGAAGCAGTAGATTGAACAATGGGTAGTCTGTGGTCTACTTTTAGCCTAAATTAAAATAGAAAAGAAATTAGAAAATCAGTTCATCATCAGAAGAATTTGTTGACATTGTCTTTTATATGGTAATTATAAAATAATTTATGGAAGTGATGTTTGGAGTACAGACAATATGAATTTCAAATCAGTTGGGGAAATACAGGACATTTTTGAGGAACACCTCATCTTGCAGTTCTTTTCTGTGAGTGTCAAGAAAGGAAATCTCAAATACAGAAACCTAGTATTTTAATCTGATTACTCTCAGAGAGCCGATGATTCAAATCATGACAAAGCCTAAGCAATGGGAATGGAAGAGGGAGAATATAAAGGAAAGTGCAGGGCAGACAATGCTTCAGTCTGATGGCACCAGAAAAAAGCTCCTGGTTTCTCAGAAGTGCAGGCAAATTTAATTTTTGCTCTTCTAAAGGAAATAACCAGGACTGAGGAGCAAGAAATTTGTGGACACTAAGGCAGCACCTTCTGCTTTCATGGGAGGAGCTGGGGGATGCTGCTCCCTCGCCCCACTTCCTGCCTGTCCTGTTCTCTTCTGTGGCGTCATAAGGAGCTGTCAGTGTTGCTCTGGGGTAAGCAAAACAGAGCGGTACCCCAAAACCAAGCTCTGGCAATTTTGGCACCAATGATGGTCCAGGTACCTGCTTTTGCTATTTTTGCCCAAGCTCAGTCTGCATGGTGCTGTGGCCACCACTAGAAACCAGAATAGAGGAGAGACAGGAGTAAAAGCCAAGTTGCCTACATCTCTCATAAGCAAAGGCAGTTCTTGCTGATATCAAGGGGAGTAGCTTGCACATATCTGAAGGCAGATTGTGCCGAGGAGTCTCCTCTGAGACTGTCAGCTAAGCACCTTTCAAAAGCATTAAATACACATGCTAAGATGTATCCCTGGCTGCATGAAGCCACTTAGCAAGAACCAAGTGATAAACCTTGGGAGTGCTTTCCAAGATCAAAATTGAGGCTGCTATGGCTCCTTTTTTTCCCATTTGGAGATTAATCCAACAGTGAAAATCACGTTCAAAACACTTAAATAGTGAGAATTGAATTCTCAGGTCCATATTCATAACAAGTAGTTCCCTGAGCAACCCAAACTAACACTGCCTGGTTTTCTGTGGAGTACACTCAGATTGCCTCTGTGTAGTTCCCAATATTTAATTAGGCATGAGATGTGATGAAGTTTTGTCTCCTGAGCAGAAGCTTTAGGGTCACCTCCTGATGACCTAGGAATCATTCCAGGATGCCAAGAAAAAGATACTAATTCGGAGAGATCTCCAGTTTCACTACAAAATCTACAGGACTGTTACTTCTTTTTGCTTTTTGATGTGTCCGTGTTTTTCTCTGTTTTACTTTTCTAAGTGTTTTCATTGATTTCTTTTTCATTTTATGCACAAACTGAACACAGTTAATCAGTAGATAGAAAATGCATCCTGCAACATTGCCAGCAGCCTAACATGAGGGGATTCAATTGCTGAATTGTCGTAAGATTAGGCCTAAGCCACAGTATAAGTTTCATTGATCCAGGCACAGCAAGATATCCATTCAATAATATGTGTTTTAGCAAGGTTTTCCACTTGTAAAGACTTCCTGCAAATTAGTGTTCATCCAATATGTGCTATAAACACGGTGGATCAAATCTTGTATCAGTTTAAAAAACATCTCACTCCTTAGGAAGGAGGCAGTGGAACTGGGTGCATTGTGTAAGCAGAGGCACACGTGGGATGGAGTTCACTGTCAGGAGAGCTGCATCTGTTCAATAGACACTGTGCCTCCTGACAAGCTGCCTCTGAAAAGTTAAAGCATGAAAGAACAGATGATGTGCTGGTGTTCATGGAGCTGCAGGTTCAATAAAGCTGCTGTTGTCACCAGCTGAGAGGTTCTTAGATGGGAGCGCTTGCAGTGGGGAGGTTACAAAGAGGTGTCTGGCCCTGGTCATTGTGCAGTCCCACCCCTGTGGTATCTGAGAGTCTCCCAGTGCAGTGTGACCCCTCACTGAGGCAATGCTGCTGTCCCACATGCACAGGGGAGCTCTAGGAGGCAGGAGCCACAGGACAGTTCCAGCCTTCAGAGCCTTCTCTGTGTCCCTGGGTGTGTCTCCTCACAGCCTGAGACCCTGACTGTGGAGAAGAATATGAGACTTCAGTGGGAAACAGGGTACAATACCAGAAGAGATAAATAATGTGGGATTCCAGATTGTGTGCTGGGGCGAAGAACGGGGGTCTGAAGCACCAAGTAGTGCTGCCAATATCACTGACACCTCTCTCTTAATGTTCTGTGAATATTAAGGGCCCACAGAGCCTTCAGTGTGGGGACTGGCTGATTCACTTCGGTCTGGAGCAAAGACAGGTGCCAATACATGATTAATTTGAAACAGATCCCCACTGGCATTTTAAGTTAGGAATTGTCAGGTTCCTCCACACGAGGATCTCCATGTTAGCAAGAAAGGCAAAAACCCAAATGGCAGAAGTGATCTAAATACATCCAAGGGCTTGTATCACTGCTTACAATGTCCATCACTCAGCACAAGGCATGAAATGACATGGCTGTGATTAGACCACAAATGAAGTGGGGATGCTGACACCAAAGGAAGAACCTTAATGGTAGATAGAGTTTCAGAATTATATACCTCTTTTGAAGTTGGAGATTTTATAGCACCTAAGGATGTTTTTTTGTTAGAAGGTTTTCTTTCTTTGGATTTTGCCCAAATCACAACTCTTATTTGGTTCTAAATGGCTAAATGTAGACATTTTTCTCAGCCCTTCATCTTAAACTCTTAAATGCACAGCATGCAGACTTTGGCACCAGGAAGGACTGACAGCATAATGACTTTACTAGTATTTGAGGCTTAAAATTACCTCCAACCTTATTCACTGGATGCTGCTCTTGAGAACAAATTTCAGTGGTAAACATACTCCTGAATACACTCTCAGCTGGTACAAATACCTTGTCATCTTTCCATACAGGTTAAGAAAGTCCTCTTTTATATAAATGTCCCTATTTTTTTCCAGTTTGGAACCAATAGCTTATATATACTTAGTTGTTGGAGTTGCTTAAAGAATGAGTCATCCTTATTTCCACTGAGAATTTCCCCAAACTGCTTTAGTTCCATGTAGGGAGCTGTATTATTTTGCTTAATTACATAAAGATTTCAGATCACCAAGATGTTACGTTATTAACACGAACATCAAATGATTTAAGCAAGTTCCTGGAATACCTAAATGGAAAAATCAAAACAAGTGCCTTAGAGGAACTGTTTCTAAAGTTTTGAAAGAGTGGGAAAATGAAAAAAAAAAGTCAGTTATTTTTCTCACAGGAAAACTAATGACAAAAAGACACAGATACCCTCCTTTGAAGGTGAAGCCTCCTTTGGCTAAAATGCCACCCTGCAAAAGCATAAACAGATCTTTAAATTTATGATCTTGAGAACTCTACCCACATGAGCTTTTGCAGGATCAAGACCTGAGAGAATGATTTCTCTTCATAAAGCACTTCTGAAGTTTTATGTGCCAAATTTTGAGAACAATCTATTTTCACCCACCCACTCTGACCTTATTTGCTCAGCAGGCACTATTTCTGGCACTGCCAGAAACTTCAATGTGGCCATACATTTTGCTGTCGACTCTTGAGGAGATAAGGCTAGTGTTTTCAAGTGCTTTATGCTCTGAGTCAGCTGGTTGAATGGTTCCTCACAGACATGCTGGGTACAAGATTTTTCAGTGAATGTAGACTCAGGGAGGGCCTGCATAGGTCTATTAATTCCATGATTGCAGTCCTGGGACAGATTTCCTTTGAATGCAAAGTATACCTTGCCAAGAGTCAAAGTGGGAAAAAATGGCCTTAGATAAACTTTAGTAGAGCACGAACATATGAAGAGCTCAGCTAAGAGGGAGTGTGGTTCCTCCTTCCTGTCCTCTCTCCAGGAGAACTAGGTGGCTTTTGTCACAGCAAAAATCAATCATACTGTTCCCTGCTCCCACCTAGGCTCTGTGTGTGAAATAAATCCTTTTTCTAGGGTTTAAGTAGGATAATAGGAGAAACCATAGTTTACTTCAGCCTAAGGATAATACACAATGTAATAATCTAGTGCAAGGTCTCGATTTAAGGAAAAGATCCTAAATATGTGTTTGCACAAAACTTCCTCTTTTTTCTAGGAGTTCCAAGTGTGTGAGACAAGACCCTGTCCTCACACCTCCCAAAGCTCTACTAAAAGATTTGAAAAGTATCAGTTAATCCTACATAGAATATCCTGAGTTGGAAGGGAACCACAGTGATCATCAAAGTCCAACTCCTGGCCCCACACATGACAGCCCAAGAATCCCACCTTGTGCCCGACAGTGTTGTCCAAACGCTTCTTGAACTCTGTCAGGCTTGATGCTGTGAACACTGCCCTGGTGAGCCCATTCCAGTGCCCTTTTCCTAATATCCAGCCTAAACCTTCCCCGATGCAGCTTCATACCATGCTTTGTGCTTTACTGTTTAGTATCTTTGAGCTTCATATCAGATATGTTTCTTAAATCTTACCTCCCCCTTCATGGTTAGAAAGAATACGAGGTCAGTAACTCCATAAATAGTAATAGAGTTTACAGGAATGTTCTTTCATCCATGATTTCTTTCTTCTCTTCTTCTCCTGAAAGATACACTACACAAGCTGGTAGATGAATGGACAGCTTTGCTGGTTTAAAATACAGACTTGTTATTGAAGAAAAGAGCTTAATTGAGCTTCTTAAGAAAAGAAAACCTTCCTAAGAAAAATTATGATAAGAATAGCAGTTTCCTTTGCCTTTTAAACTTAGGGCCTCTACATTGTCTTCACTTCAAACAGGACATTACCCAAGCCTGTGGTAAAATGAAACATCACAGAAATAAGTAATAACATTCAGTTCTTGAACTTTCCTTTATATGCACCTCAAATGCTCGGTAAAGACTAAATTTTGAGCATGCAGTCTGTGGGATTATTCCTACAAGTAGTCACTGTAGGACTCAGCACATTTCTGAGACATACTGGCAATTGCCATGACATATCTATAGCACATAATATTTTGAAAACATCCTTTGTAGGTTCTGATGTGGTCCCTGGACACAGTCTGGAAAGGGCTATCTTCTAAGTCCTTTTGTTGCTGAAGCAGAGCTTAGGAGACACAGGGAGTGCTGCACGGGGCACACACAGTGCGACGACAGGATGTGTCACAACAGGCTCCCATTTCACAGATCAATCCCAGCTGTAACTGTGAAGTTTTACAAGGCTCAGACAGATCCTCTCCAGTGCCCATCCATCCAAATTCAGACTTTGCTGGCCTGGATACTCATCCCAGTTACGGTGAGCCCAAACAATTGCAGGAGAACACTGAACTTTGAAAACCGAGTCAAACCATTCATATGTTGCAAGTAAAATTTTCTCCCGTTGGTTTATCCTGCAGAAAGTTGGGAGTGTTTGGGCTACAGTAAAGAGCTGAAAAAAGCAGCACAGAGAATTAGACAGTTTCAAAGAAGCTTAGTTTCAAGTTTCTGGCTTTCTAATTCACCAATCCCAATGAATTTAAATATTTTAAAACCTGATTCAAAAGTAATATAAAATATTTATAGGTTTTAATTACACATGACAGTGAAAAGCAGGGTTGGTTCATTCAGAAAAAAGTATCAACAGGATGAACTGGGGAGCAAACACCTCCTCTGGGGTTGTATAACTTGCTAAAATATCAATATTGAAAACCCAGGAGCCTTTCCCTTGCAAGTCCTGGGAACAGACTTTTTCCCAGGTGTATCCCACCATAGGGATTGGGCATTACTTTGATGTGCAAGTAGCTCAGCAGAAGGTGCTGTGCTAGAAATCTAAATGTGGTTACAATGTCTCTGCAGGCAGGACTCGGAGCTGTTGCCTCCTGCCAGTCTGATCCCCGGTGGTTCCCACGGGCACACAGAGCCATCAGCTCTGAGCCACTGTCACAGGGCTGAGGGTGGAGGTGGAAGAGGTGATGCTGGGCTGATGTCACAGTGCACTTCTCTGAGCATCAGCATGGGTGGGATTGGGAAGGATCTTTCCTAGTTAAGGTCACAGTACATCAGGGAAGAAAAGAAGGACAGTATTGGTCTCTTCATCCCTCAGCCCTGCAACACAGACGTTTCTAAATAGGGAGTTAATACAAAGAAACCACTACCTACAGCTTGCTGAAGGAAAATCTACATCTCTCTTGGTGTAATTGAGCAAGTAAAACATGGTGTGGACTCTGACTTTGATGTCTTGCTGGATGGAACTTAGAAAACTATGATGGCTTAGAAGCAAACATCAACTCCACAGGTTTTCAAAATTAAAAAGCATCATTCAGAAAGGCAGAGATCAAACTCTAAACACCACCAGATAGTTCTGATAAGTCACTTGTGAAATGGACATCTGCTGCTACTGAGACTCTGCAGGAGGCCCAACAATTCAAAGCTGTGCTGAAAGCCATAAAAGTGGGAGCAGTGGACAAACCCATCAGCAACAACAAGTAGCTGTCCAAATAGTGCATGATGGGCACCATTATAAGAACATGGAAAAGAAGAATGGCTTTAGTAGAGATATAAATAATGCAGACACAAACACATAGGCTGTGTGAGCTGAAAGAGACTGCCTTTCAGGGCAGAACAGAATTTATTTGCAAAAGGGCAGAGGAATATGGATTATAAAATAAATGTTGAAAAGGTGGTATTCCATAAATATGGTAAGAGTAGTTTATCTGCAAGAGGATTCAAAGGCCAAAGAGAATTTCACATGCTTAGATGAATATATTTCTGAAATTCTGCAACTCAACTGTGGCTTCCCTCAGTGAGAAAATTGAAAGCAGAGACTTGATTTATTTATCAATAAATCCACAGCATAATTGAACATACAAGAGAAAATAGCACCTGAGGATAGCTGAAGAAATATTAAACTACCCCCCAATGTTTGCGGAATCTTCCACTTCTGTCCCAGCAAATTTCAATGTGTTGGGACACCAGTGTGTGGGGAATGGACTCTCTCAGTGCAGGGGAGGAATCTGCATAAGGCACTCTCTTGCTTTCCTCTGTTGCTGCCTTTAAACACCCTCTGAAACTCCATACCGGGGATCCTCTGTCTTGAGCCATAAACTGTGTAGTGCTGGAGAAGAACATGGAAATGCTGGTCATCATATTCAGACAGATTCCTTTGTGTGCTTCTTTTAGCTCCAAACAAGTTCTTGCTCATGCATCTCAGAGGGTCCCTTCCTTCACTCTCCCTGGATTCTGCAAAAGCAAGAAAAGACAGAACCAGAGCTTCCCATCATTTCCAGGAGATATGATGCAGGGAAAGCTCTTAGAGGATGGGTAGCAAAGTTGTTATTACTGTTCCCCAGTCCTGCCTTGGCCACCTTCAGCATCCCTACTCTGCCTAAATTCTGTACCTCTGTTAAAACACAGCTGGATCTGGAATCATCAGAGTCAGCAAAAAGATACTGTCTTGTTTACTCATCTCTGATCTTTGCAATGCCTGGATCCACATTTTCAGGCTTCTTTTTGTGTTTTTGTTGCTTGTTTCTATGTTTGGTTTTAATCAAAATTAGGTTGTGTATGAAACTACAAAACTATGCAACTAGAGCATTTGAGGAGCTGAGGAAGGTAGGTCTGGCAGGGAGCTTAAAGGATATTTGCTGTAAGTCCACTTCTGCTGAAGAATGCAGATCAGGTATACCCAAGGAGGTTGACAGCTCTTTTATCTAATCTGTTCTTTAAAACCCCAAGTAATGGAGCTTCTACAGACACTCTAGCAGCCTGTTCCAGGGTTTGCCTAGGTTTATAGTTAGAAAGATAACCTAAATCTCCTTTCTCGGAAATTAAAGCAATATTTCCTGCCCTAACCTCAGTGGATAATGGATTACTATATTCTTTTAGTAGCTTGTTACACACTAGAAGTCTGTTATCATACTCCCCTCAATTGTGTACAGGAAACAAACCTAGTTTCTCCAAACTTTTCTCATAGTTTATAGGTTTCTATTTATTCCTGTTCCTGTCCAGTGGGACTGAACCTTTTATTTAAAAAATACAGCACTTAAGCCAGATTCTGAGTAAACTAGTAAACCTCCAATAGTTCTGAGCACAGCAGAGTAATGATGTTTGACATGTTACAAGCAGTGCTACTGTTAGTACATTTCACAAGATTTTCTTTCTTATAAGAACATCTCACTTCTCATTTATTGTGGATGTTACCACTTTTAGATCTTTCAGGCTTCTCCTATCTCTTTGGTATGTGGAGATGTGGCTTGTCCTGCCTATATAGAGCTGCTTTTATTTCACTTGAGTAAATGTTAAATTGGAATAATTTCCCTGGTTTACCAAGAACATTGTTTCTAATTGTGTTGCTATAGTATTTCCAGTCCCTTCTGAAATGGTGTCATTTGCAAATGTTATGGTATCTAAGTTATTCTTTCCAGTTATAACTTGCTTAAAGTTAGGATGAGAAATACGTGGTTTCTTGAGGGTTCCTTTTTCCATTTCTTTGAAAGCAAGTACTGTATTTGCCCTCCTCTAGTTTTCCGGGACTCGATCTATCCTGCACAGGTTCTGAGAGATGATAAAGAATAATTATGAAAATGCACTGGTTAATTCCTTAACTACTTTAGGGGAACGGGTCTTTCTGTCTAGAATACATGCAACTTAGCTAAATCTTCTCTAATTCTTTCTCCATTCTAGTTCACGCTCTACTGCCCTGTTAGAACAAAAGGATCAAGTTGCAATTAACCTTTTTTGAGGAAAGACTCTGAGATAGCTTTTCAAGAGTGGGCCAAATTGCTACTGCATCCCCTTGACTCCCTTCCCCCTTTGTAGAAAATCCCACAAAGCTTGTGAAAGGAAGAGTTAGCAAAAAGTAAAGTGAGAGCATAACAAAAGCTGTTATGGCAACTTGAACTCTTCCTTTGTGTGTTCTGTTAGACTTTCCTCATTGTTCTAATTAATTGACAAACTACTGCTAAAATCATTCATTTCTTAAAACTTATTTATTTTGTTTCACAACATTTATTTGCACAGCACTACAGGTTGTGTAAAAGATTACTCTTTAATAGAGTTCAGAATGCCCTTGCACAGCATGCATTTCTGTTCAGTCCAAAGAATACAATACAGCATATACTGAGACTGTAACTTAAATTAATCTTATTTGGTTTTACTCTGCTTGATTACCCTTTGTGCGCTTTCTTAAAGTCATGTAATTTTTCCTTATTATTTTTACTATTTTAATTACTTGTTTTTGCAATATATTTACAAAGACAGTCCACAGCTCTTTTCAAAACAATTTGTATTAACTAAATTAAATAGATTTGTTTTTACAGGAACAAAATTAAAATAACACAGTCTTTTAAAATCTCACCTATGTATTTAAGTAAAAGTGAGGCAAAACTGGTAACCACACACTTTGAAATTTGGGACAAAGTAGAAAATATTGGCAGGGTTTCAGCATGCCTGGATGTGAACATACCCCATGTGAAGGTCTGGTTTATAGGTTATCTGGACTGCAGCCATGCAAAGCACAGCAGGACAATACATCTGTATGTTTCTGGAGAACAAATATAGTATCTACTGGCAGTGTGGGTCTGAGCCTCCACTCAGGTTTGATCTTCAGAGCTGGCTTCCAGACACAACAGGAAAAACCCTACAGGATTCGGAGAGGAGTAAGCATCACCTGCAGTAAGACTGAAATCTGCAACCTTGGCAAGGGTAGAGGACATCAATACTGAGCCACTCAGGCATGGTGCAGTCAGTCTTGGGCATTCGTGGAGCAACAAAAGCCCAATCTGCGTCAGTCAGGGCGAAATAACAACGAAGGTGGTCCTGTGCTGGCTTAAGCAGATCCTGCCGCTCATTCAAGCACTCAACGCACCCCAACCAGCCGGGAAAAGCTGTGCCAACGTGCCTGCTCACAGGACAGGCCCTTTGCAAGAGAGGGCTCAGTCCCAGGCGAGGTCTGCAGTGCTGCCCACAGAGCCAGGTAGGGTCGGCAGCCGCGGCAGAGCCCCGAGCACGGCCTGGCACTGGCTGCGGGAGCTACCCCAGCCCTGCAGCAGTGGCTGTGCCCTCCAGCTGTGCTGATAACAGCGCCGACACCACCGATAACAGCGCTCTGAAGGGAGTGTGGGTGCTGGGAGTGCCATTTGGACTCTCGCTAGCCGCAGGAGTTCACGTTCTCTACTCTGACTGAGCTAGTGTTCTCCCAGAGCTCAGTGAAAGTGCCTCACAGGAGTGTCTGAAAAGAGGAGTCACAAGGGGGAAAAAAGATGAATCTGTGGTTTGGATCTTATCGTTGTTATTTAAGTGACCAGTTAAGCCAAAGTCTGTCAGTGATAGATAGGAATAACACCTGCCTGATCTGAAAGCGGGAGCCTCAGTGACTTTCCTATACCCTGCAGATAAGCAATATCTTGCTTGGTCATAGATGCACGTGTTAACACTGCTATTGCTGCCAATGTCTAGGAGGGCAGCAGCCTCCGTCTGCACATCCAACAGACTCACAGATGCTCCTGCAAACTCTGCTTGCTAGATAAAGCCAGCCAGTAATATCAGCAAACTCCAAGCTAGCTTTATCTGACTGGCATGGACACCAGTGACACGAGAGGGCATGCAGAGCTGCCCTCGCAGACTCTGGCTGTAATACTGCAGTGTTCAGGTAGGGGTGGAGATGGCTTCTGCCAAACATTTTAAATGCAGAAAGAAAGCCAAGTTATTTACCTTGTTTTATTTACAGTAATAGGGGACTGTTGAACAGCATGTAAGCGCACTACAATAAAATCAATAGGGAATATTAAAAGCAGAAATAAAGATCAGCCAACCTAAGGAAAATACTGACTTGAATGAAAGGATCTAAAAGGAGGGCAAATGGAACAGCTCAGAAAAACCAACTCACCAAAACAAGAGGATGATTCCCAGGTATGATTAGATAAATCCTCAGCCTTTCAATGAAACAAACTGCCCTTGACGTGATGATTTCTCTGAACCTTTAAAGGGAATTTTTCTCTGCAAATATCTGAAAAATTTTCATAATCAAGGACCTAAAAATTCATAATCTCCATTTGGTCTGATCTCAGGTGACTGTAATTCTAGAAGTTGATTCATCTGCATGGATACTGCAGGATTAGAAGCAAAAGATCACATCTAACAATTCAGCAAGACACTCTGTCCCTTCTGAGGTCAACATGAGTTTTGCCATTGGTCTTAAAACAGGGGCAGAAATTCTTGCCCCGTGTAGAGGGATATTGGATTTCTGAGTGTAGAATAATGGTTTCATTTCAGATGTAAACAATAGATGGCTGGTAGCATGACTGAAAGATTTCTCTTTGATAAAGATACTCAGATTCTGAGACAAAGTTTAATGGGCAAAGCTCAAGCCTGACTAGAAAAACTGTTATCCAGATCACTAACCTAGGCTAGTCCAGTTTGTGAATGATCTATGTGATAATGTACCAGGAAATAATTTTTAAATATAAGCAAACCCAAAGCTATGTTTGCTGTCAAGCTGATTTCTGCTGGTTTAACTGGACTGCAAATGAACCATCAAAGACAGCCACCCATTAGTGGAGGTTACAGCAAAAGCCACCACTGTCCTCTGCTGAAAGCCCTCTCAGCAACTGCCTGATTCTCTCAGTTTGTTTTTAAGGGCTGTGTTAAACCATCTACCTCAGCACTTACTGCTGTCACTGCAGGAGTGGGCCAGAAACAGCACCTCTCTTGTTTCTGACCAAAGGGTGTATAAAATTAGGAGGACAATACAAAGAAGAAAATTTGTAAGCAGGTTGACATCTTTCACCTGAAACTTTCAAAAACTGTATTTGATCAAAAAAATCCTTTTGTGTGAAAATCTGACTCCTTAAAAGTTTCTGAGCTTTCCTCAAAGGCAGAAATTTTGAATTACCATTATTCAGTAGTGGCTGGTTTTTAACTGTCATTTCCTTCATTGTTTTCTGCCACTGAATATCTTAAAATCTGATAGTTCTGTTCTTTACTTTTCAATTTTTCTGTTTCACTATTATTTTTCTTGTTCTGATGCTTTTCAAAACATTTTTCCCCCTCTGGTTAAGTTAAAGGACAGAAAGGAATTTTAAAAAGAACTCTGCCAGTCTCTTGACTGGCAACCAAAGGGTTTCAAGTATTTTCAGCTGCACGTTTGAGTTATAAAGATCCCAAATAATTGTCCAGGTGATTGTATTGGAAGTGGTTCACATTCCTATTCATAACCTCTAGGCCCAAAAGACCCCCAGCAAGTCCTGAAAAAGGTATTGGTAATCGCTCACACTGAGAAGTGGCCTGTACAGTAAAGAAAGAGGGATAGGAAGGGGAAAGGTCCAAAGGGGAAATAGTAAAAGTCAATTTCAAAAAGTTTTTATTAAGGCAGTAAAATAATATTTGCATAAAAAAGAGAAAGTTTTAAAGTATGAACACACAGACGTATTTGTACACTTAAAGCAGATGCCTCAAATCCATATCGTAGTTCAGCTAAAATTCTGTGTCACAAGAAGCACTAATTATTCTGGCTTTGTATATTGTAAACGGGGTCACTGTCATTCTTCCTTTGCCTCCACATGCCTCAATGCCACATTTTCTAAAATCGTGGGGAGATTGCCTTGGCTCTCACTCAGCTGGCTCAGCTAATGCAATTCACAGGCCTTCAAATGTAAGCTTGTAAACTATTTAGTTCTTTTTCTCTCTAACAGCTTGTCTATTAACAGCTCATTGAATGGAGGAGGGAGAAGAAGCTAGCAAGACCTCTCTTGGTATTGTTCAGCAGTGACCCCGGCTTCCTCAGATAGGTGGCCAGTGCTCACTAAGCAGCGCTTGTCAGTACATGTTGTTTTGCTGGATAATAGTATATTGTGTTCGCAGCCGTCTGTATTAACAGCAGGTAACAATAAGCTGGGAAATAAGTCTCCTATGTGGCATGGTAAGGTCATATGAATGATGTATAAAAATCCAAGAAAAAGCTCGTTAGGGCGGACTGTGTAGTGCGAGAAAACCCGTGCCATCCTGAGAGACCTTTATCCACACTTTGTGCATTGTTCAGGGTCTTCATCACTCATCCGGTTTGAGATGGACTTGGGGAATGAGAATGTTTTACCCCTCAATACAAGCTGTGTGATTTTCAGGCTGTATGTCCACTGTTCACAGCTTGTACTTGATGAAAGGTGGTTTTGTCAAGGCACCAGGCTCATTACATCCCTGGATAGGTGCACCCATGCCCACACCATGGACCATGCCCCCTATTCCCGTAGCTGTGTGGTAGAAGGCAAAACTATGCATGGCAATGAGAAATGTGATATTGAAAGGCCTGGATCCTGCTCCAGCACTGTTGCTCCCATGTCTCTGTGCTAAGATTCTGTGTTGCTGTGCCATGCAATGAGCCCGCTGCACCCTCTGCTTTCCTAACAGATTACATAAAATGTGTACTATTTTATTACTGACGACAGAGACTCCTTTAACTTTTCTTAGTGTTCTGTATAGCAATAGCAACACCAAGTTGGTGGGTTAAACAGTGTTTAAGAAAGAGAATCATGCTTGGCACAGATTTCCCCATCACCACCACCCGACACACTGTTTTTCCAGGCCGTTCTGTTACAGAAACATTGAGGTTTCAACTTGGTTTTTTTGCTGCGCTAAGTGTTGCAGATCCTGTGTTATCTCTCAGACAGACTGACAAAGCGGCAGAACGGAGAAATGAGGTTTCAAAGCGAGGGATTTATGGAACACGAACTTCTCCGAGCGCGCATTGAGACTCCCCCGTGTGGCACGATGCTGCTGCCGGCTCAGCCCGCCGGGCTGGGGCTGTCCGGGCTCTCAGCCCGGCGGCTCACGCATTATTGCGGTCCATGCTCAGAAGTGGCCATCAGTTTGCAATTAATGTTGACTGCTAGAGAATCGTGTTGTTCTGTTGTGTTTCTGCGGCGCGGGGGGGGGAGGAGGAAATAAAAAAAAGGAGCAGCAGCATAATATTTCACTGTGATGCTTTGGGAAGAATGATGAGGTCTCATATTTCTTTACTGTGAATTAGTCTTAACAGCTTCATTCTCAGTTTCATTTCCCCCCAACAATGCATCTTAAGAGGATACCTTTAATAGACGTTAAAATCTATTTGGACACCATTAGTTATTTTAAAACTTGGAATTATAAATGCACGTGGATTAACAGAAGAGTTCAAGGTTCAAAACACATGTTAATTGTACTCCTCTTTAGGTCACTTATGATAAACATTCCCCCTTTTTGGCTTAGTTATGAAAACGTAGTTTTCAGTCTGGAATAGAATATTTTTACCCAATACCTCCACTGAAAAAAGTTGTTAATTAAAATTTCTTTCACTATCTACTGTATATCTTAAATATATTTTCTTGGGTGTGGACCAGAGGAAGCAATTGTATTCTTCCAAATTAAAGGGCTTGACTCTACCCTATATTATACTGTCTCAAATCTACCTGTCAGCTGGATGACGAGACATTAGATTTACACCACCACAGACAAAGGGAGAATTTGGACCAAAGTGTTTATTGTTCTCAGGAACTTGGCAACCTTTCTCCCATTCTCCTGAAATCAACATAAAACAGATGCTGAAATACTAAAATGTTTTAAACCCTCCAATACTGTAGCTGTGAGCACAGTGCACTATAACCACCAGACCTTGATGGCATGGAGATATGCATTATGAACATGAAATCTGGGTAGAAAAGATAAGGGCACAGCCTTGCCACACTCACAAAGTAGCAAAACACTGCAGAAAGTAACTGCATTTTTGTGGTATTTGGTTACATCCCTCGTTGCACTGGCAAGACTTTGACTTGGACTATGGTAGGTGCAGTTCCAGGAAAGTGGATGTGCAGTGGAGTTGTGCCCTGCTGCAGTGGATCTGTATTTGATGACAATTGATAAGATGAATGAAAATCATTTTGGTTGCATTAGGGATGTAAGCTGTCAGGGATTTGGATTACTGCTTATTCAACTTTTTGGATGGCATCTTTACGCTTCCAAGAAATCCTTTTCAGACCAGGCATCAAGAGGAGAGAGGGTGAACTCCAGGAAGAAAGTGGAGTTTGCAGACAAGTAGCTCAAGCTCCTGACTTCTTTGGCTGGACAGTAAGGGAATGGAAAACTCGGGAAACAAAGGATACTTTGTGGTTGTGCAGTACTGCCAAATCACAGTGGCCTGGATACATTGTTGTTGTTTATCTCTTTCCATCGGTGCTCATGGGTATATATTGATCTGACTCGCCCTCATGTCTGAGGGGTCACTGTGGGTATCTGATTTTATCCCTTTCTTTGGGAGGTTTATTAATATTGACACTTCTTCATTTAATTGAGGCACTGACTATGGAATCCCTTTTTAATGGAATCATATTAGCTGATGTACTGCCTGTCCACACTGAAATCCACAGTGCTTTACACAAGTTCATACTGGAGCAACTGCTAAAGCCACCCCCCAAAGCACTGAAACACAGATCTGTGGAACTAGAGAGGAAGAGCAAAGACAGAACTACGCTGTAATCTGCAACCTGCCTTTCTCTGTTGCAACACGGGGACACAAAATAACATAAGAGTTACTTGTCCCTGTAATTCACAAATGTTATTTCTTTCCTTGTTCTGTCAAGGCCATTCCTCCCCCTTCCTCCCCTTCACCTCTCCAAGGGCTGCATTAGTTTCTAGAATGTAATTATTCACATCTGTACAAGCTATTGTCAAATATTTCCAAGTAAAAAAGGCAGCCAGAACATAGAAGTTCTCACATCATCTTATTCCTACACTCAAAGAGAGTGTATCTCCAAATGAACATGGTTAGGGAGAGTGTTCTCTTTAACTTTCTCTTTCCTGAAACAGATTTGGAGTCTGGTTCTACCATTTATAGAACATATTTTATTTTTTTTTCCCCCTTGAAGTGCCCTCCTGGGATTGACTAGTAAATTTTTTTTTTGCAGTTTCCTTGATTGGTCTTCATTGTGGAGCAATTTCAGAGGCCTGGCTTTAAACACCATTTGCAGTGGGTTTATAGCAGAAGGTCATGTCTTGTTGCAGAGACATTATTGCCTCTCCCCTTGGGACCTTTGCACACCTGTGACTTTACCCTTCACCAGTAGCTTCTGACACATCTTTCAGCATCCTTGCAGGAGGGCAGGAGCATATTGCACTAACTCCTTTGGTAGAAAGCAGCAGTGGAGTAAAAGAGAGAAAAGGAACAGCAGAAATTCCACCTTCAACAAATTTATTCGTTCTCACCAATTTATTTATAGGAGAAAAGATGGAGTCTGATGTTTGTCTAGTAATGCATGAGGGCTTTAAAAGAGTAGGTATCTCAATGTGATACTGAGATTCTGGAGTCCTCTGGATGACAAGGGGTCTGAAGTTGGGTGTGTTAGAGACAAGATTAACTGTGTCTATAGTATGCCCATATCCAGCACACCACACCCACTCTGTTCCTCACAGCAGCTTATATTCAGCCTGAGTTCATGCTGCCTGCAAACCCTGCCTGTCCTTGAGTAAACTTTACTGTGCAGAAAAAGCCTGACAGTTGCAGTTATCTCCCTGGCAAGCTGCATGGTAGTGTAAAAACATCGAGCATGGACAGAGCCTTCCCACTCAAAAGCATCGCTACATTTCCACAGCTGATGATCCCAAGACTCTCATTGAACTCAAATATTATTGAAACCTATAAACAGTATTTTCACCAACAATGGAAGTTCAGAAGTCTGTTGTCTCATTAGTTCCCACCTTAGATTCTGCAATGACAGTGTATTCCTGGTGAGTTACTGACACGCGGACAGACAAGCAGGACAGTGAACTGGCTCTTTCACGCTTTTCCCTCAGCTCCAGTCATTAGCATGCTTGCTCTGCTCACGGCTACACGGAGAATAGATTTTTTCCCCTTTCTTTCTTTTAACGAGAGTGGATTTGTGAATTAAACACACGGTCACAGCCCTAGCAAGGTCGTACCACAGGACTCTGAACTGCAGTTTCTTTTGAAAGAGAAACACGATGCTGATCAGCCTGCCCCTCCACCAGGCCTAACACACACTTTTACAAATATAGCCATTCTGAGGCCATTTCAGGAGGCAAAAGAGCTGCTTGTCTTCGAGATTAACATGAAGCTTTCAAGTAGGTATCCTAGCATGTGACCAAATGTCTGTTCAGCATGATTTAGCCTAAGGCAACCCTAAGGTGGTGATTTCTTTTTTAGACCACAAGAAAATAAATGTATTGGTCTTCCAAAAGAACCTTGAGCAACACCCTGTGGGACATTGCCCAGCCAGGACACCTCAGAATATCACTCGACTCAGTGCTCATTCCTCTAATGCTGGTAGAGCTGCAGATGTGCAGCTTATTCTACTTGCAGCAGTCTCTGACCCACAGTGTATGACTTCACCTGGAGTCTGCATCACCCATTGACATTTTGCATACCTTTTGCTTTACCTGCACCTCTGGATTCATCTGTTTTTATGTCTTCATAAATCAAACAACACAGCTCTTTGCTATGATTATATTGACATGAAAATCTTTCTCT